>JAHDVE020009497.1:0-10488 GCA_022606495.2 Halesus radiatus | reverse complement strand
TTGTTAAGATAGGCGAATCTATCAAACGGACTGCCTGTTTCTGAACAAAGATAAGGGTTTTTTTTCAGATATTTTGGGGATCCTGACCAGAGGTGGCTGCCAAATTCTACAGTGGGGCTCATTTGCGATTTGTACAGGGTCAGCAGTTGTGTACTATTAAAGTATCTGCGGGCTCTGTACAATACGCCCAGCTTCTGAGAGGCTAACTTTACTCTGGCTTCGACGGAGCCCCCCTACCTGAGCTGGTCACTTAAGGTTACACTAAGCGTACCAATGGAGGGTTTGTTAGGAATATTGCTTCCATTAAAAGATACTAGATTGTCATTTCGATCCCTCTTAGACTTAAACAGACATGATTGGGTCTGTGAAACATTAAATTCGACGAGGTTATTCATACCCCAAGAGGAGAGCCTGTCGAGGTAACCGTCCATTCTCTGTTTGAAAGCCCTGCTTAGGCATACTTTTTAAAAGTGAAATAGAGTCATTTTAGGGGTACGAAAAAATTAGCTCGAAAATCTAATTCACCCTAACCCAATTAACCATTTTATTTTAAAAATTTTATTAGTTTAGGTTTTTTTTTCTTTTTTCTTCGTACTTTTAAAGAAATGTAATCTACTCGTAAATCACTTTTAGAAAGTGTACTGATGAATACGTGTGTTGAATTTATCCGGTAACCCATAAATACATTTAATATTTATATTGAATAGATAAATAAGTAAATATTGGAACTGTTTATTATCCAGAAAACATTGCACGTTTATTAAAAATTATTTCCACAAAACATTCGTCAATATCGGCCATTTTAATTGAAATGATTAATTTAATAATGTATAATACGTTAAACTAAATTTGTTTTGATTTTGTAGCCATATTGACGGCGTTCGGAGGAGATAAGCCACAGCCACAGGGTAACCAATAAAGCGCCGAGACGTACCTTTTCCTTGTAGGCCGATCCTAAAAGCTGTACTGACTTGAGGTCCACGCCCTTCATGCCCTTCTTGCCGTCCTTGGAGCGACGCTTGCGGAAACATCGTCGGACGCAGCAGAAGCACACTCCCAGCACAACGACGGACACCCCTGCGGTGAACAAGCAATATCACCACCCATTCGGTACATGTCAGCTTACAATCAGTTGCAACAAGGACGTCCAGTCCAATTAAAAAAATATATAGATAATGATGTTCAAACTTAAATACCAGTACAATTAGTTTTTTTTCTAAGGTTAGTTTTCATAGTTAAAATTATTTTCAATTTTTCAAAGCCCGCCAAAGTACTCCAAATCTATGGCCGGTCGGTTTTGATCAGTTTTGACATTAAAATGTCAAATTTCAAAACAAGGATGAGCTTTATTGTAGATCATTTTATATTCTATTCATGGTAAACCATAACTAAACATAAGTAAAAAAAAGTGCTTTTTTAGAAACTTTAACTCAAAGAGTAATAATAGTATTGAGCATTAATTTTATAATATGATAATTGATTTGTTCATTAATAATAAAATTTCGTTCAATAACAATAGTTTTTTATATTGAATAACAATTATAGAGTTTAAAGTCGTCCAAATTGACTTTAATTATCGACAAAGCCTAAAAAAATAAATATTTAAAATACAAAACAAAATCGAAAAATAAAAATCTCTATACATATCCAAAAATAGAATACGCACGTGACGTTAGATGTTCCAAATGCAATGGTACCAACATAAAAAAGGTGTTTTGATGAGATAATTTTTTATTCACTTTTAAATAAGGATTTATAAATTCTACGTAAAATTATACATAATAGAAGTTATATATTCAGAATCGGCGTTTGCTGATCTCTGTGTATATATATTTTAAAAGCCATTATATTTTTCACTGGAGTTCTTAATTAATAGGGAATTTGAGTTAATTTTTTAAATTTATTTTTGTCAATATTCACCTTCAAACTTTAATACATGTAATAAAAAAAAATTAAGTTATATTCCTGGTTAAATTAATTCTCAAAGTTAACATTTTTTTAAATGCCCCCAAAACGGATAGAATAGAAGAAGAGGTAGGAGGCGGAGGTGCACGTGACGTCATATGTACTGAATGATACCAAAACGGATAGAATCCGAGAGGTAGCAGGCGGAGGTGCGCGTGACGTCATATGTACTGAATGATACCAAAACGGATAGAATCCGAGAGGTAGCAGGCGGAGGTGCGCGTGACGTCATATGTACTGAATGATACCAAAACGGATAGAATCCGAGAGGTAGCAGGCGGAGGTGCGCGTGACGTCATATGTACTGAATGATACCAAAACGGATAGAATCCGAGAGGTAGCAGGCGGAGGTGCGCGTGACGTCATATGTACTGAATGATACCAAAACGGATAGAATCCGAGAGGTAGCAGGGCGGAGGTGCGCGTGACGTCATAAGCGTACTGAATGATACCAAAACGGATAGAATCCGAGAGGTAG
The DNA here is from genome assembly GCA_022606495.2 of Halesus radiatus. Lineage (NCBI taxonomy): Eukaryota > Metazoa > Arthropoda > Insecta > Trichoptera > Limnephilidae > Halesus > Halesus radiatus. The sequence continues at coordinate 8,045 of JAHDVE020009497.1, read as the reverse complement.
CAGGCGGAAAAGTGCGATGTCATATGTACTGAATGATACCAAACGGATAGAATCCGAGAGGTAGCAGTGGAGGTGCGCGTGACGTCATATGTACTGAATGATACCAAAACGGATAGAACTGAGAGGTAGCAGGCGGAAGTAAAAGTGACGTCATATGTACTGAATGATACCAAAAACGGATAGAATCCGAGAGGTAGCAGGTATGGAGGTGCGCGTGACGTCATATGTACTGAATGATACCAAAACGGATAGAATCCGAGAGGTAGCAGGCGGAGGTGCGCGTGACGTCATATGTACTGAATGATACCAAAACGGATAGAATCCGAGAGGTAGCAGGCGGAAGTGCGCGTGACGTCATATGTACTGAATGATACCAAAACGGATAGAATCCGAGAGGTAGCAGGCGGAGGTGCGCGTGACGTCATATGTACTGAATGATACCAAAACGAATAGAATCCGAGAGGTAGCAGGCGGAGGTGCGCATGACGTCATATGTACTGAATGATACCAGTCAGAAAGACAATTTTTATGAAAATAATTTTTTCTTCAAAAATGAATTCTAGTCCTTTTTTCACTAACTTAACGAACGGTAATTTATTTTCATAACATCAAAATTTCATACAAATTTGATTTTTAACGTTTGAATTATTGCATCTACTACCAAAAATCGAGCGCCATACGGTATAGCTGTCACCTGTCAAAACAATCTTTCTCATTACTACGCGGTATAGCTGTCACCTGTCAACACAATCTTACCCATTGCCACACGGTATAGCTGTCATCTGTCAACACAATCTTACTCATTACCATACGGTATAGCTGTCACCTGTCAACACAATCTTACTCATTGCCATACGGTATAGCTGTCACCTGTCAAAACAATCTTACCCATTGCCACACGGTATAGCTGTCATCTGTCAACACAATCTTACTCATTACCATACGGTATAGCTGTCATCTGTCAACACAATCTTACTCATTACCATACGGTATAGCTGTCACCTGTCAACACAATCTTACTCATTACCATACGGTATAGCTGTCACCTGTCAACACAATCTTACTCATTGCCATACGGTATAGCTGTCACCTGTCAAAACAATCTTTCTCATTACTACGCGGTATAGCTGTCACCTGTCAACACAATCTTACCCATTGCCACACGGTATAGCTGTCACCTGTCAACACAATCTTACTCATTGCGTTTACATCTTCAACATAAGAAAGGGACGATTAGATGGTTTGGGCTTGTAGAGAGAATGAACGAAGAAAGGAGTGTAAGGAGAATATATGACGCGAATGCGAATGGAAGAAGTCGGGATACTTGAGTCGGGCCTCGTCAGAAGTCGGAATAACGGAAGAGAATGTCTGAGGCGAAATTAACGTAATAAGGATACTTTGGAAAAAAGCAATATCAAATATAGATTTCGATCAAGAATCGGCAAGCCAAATGATCGAAGTGTGAAGAATTGTTTGTAGTTTTCTCTTCTATGAAATAAATTTATGCTCACATTAAAAGAAAAAATATATTATTACATAATGTGAGAACGAAAAGGCCGATGATAAGGAAAAATTAAATCTTATATTTTTTAATGAGATAAAAGGTTAAAAAAGATAGAAATAATGGATATTAAACTTGAAAGATATTTAAAAAATAAAATTTATAAAAAAAAATATTAAATTAATAACAAATTAACACATAATGTATATCTTTTTTTGAAAATATGGAAATAACAGATAATTCTTGTATCGACTTGGTAAACACTCAAAAACTTGCCCAAACCTCCAGATTCACGAACTTTTTTAACATGGCTCAAGACTAACAAGCCCTCATTGCCGAACAAATAGACTATCCGACAGCCTTCACCAGCTCCACTCCAAGCAGCCAGATCGTGATAGGACAGGCTCCAACAATAATTTATGGATACTATTTTTCGATCTTGAAAAAAATAAAATATAATTTCTGAACAAATAAATAGATGTCTATGAATATATATATTTTTATTTAAAAAACGCAATAAAAAATAAAATAATGAGTAAAATACCATAAAAATATATAGTAATGATATATCAATAAACTACAATATGTATCTCTATTCACTCAATGTTTCCACAAACGAATATAAATATAACTGAAATGCTTTTCACAAGTGCTTCGGAGTCTGAATTGACAGAGTATCAAATTTGTTCTGATTATTTTTGGCAGTTTCTCCCGTCGTCCTCGAATACCTCGAATAGCTCGAATACGGAGAATTCGGAGAAATTTCCTCATGATATTATAATGTTGGTCGAGTCTACGAAGTCCCCAAACGAACATCTTTTGTTGGCGAGTCATCCACAGAAGGCAAAGTTGCCGAGTTATCTTCAGAAAAGATCATGTATGTTACTATTATCATATTGAACAGCCACGCCAGCAAATTTATTATCTATATACATATATTTAGATATACAATACATATTATTATTTACAAGAGAATTTTTTGAATTAAAACATATTGTCATTAGTTATAATAAAAAAATACGTATGGATTTTTGTCTGCGACGTTTTAAATAACCAGAGTCAATACTCTCAAAGCATTAATTGCTATAGATAGAAGGAGACTGCTCACATGAATTGGAAGAGGCTTTTTATGGCGAATCAATGTATTGAGTTGGGGGATTTTGATGTACAAGACTAAAAAACTCACACACATTTCATAATAATAAATAAAAGAACATACATTAGTCAATAATAAATTATTCTCAGAAAGATAGAATAATATCCTCTGTTCTATTTTGATAAATTTATAGGTGTGTTTGATTTATTTGTATTTATGATGTGATTACTGCATCCTATTGAGACGTATGGTGAAGTGTCCAAAAAGAAGTTGTCAACATGTTGGTAAAAGTAGATAAACCCAATCACGAAGAGGAAGACGATGCCAGCAAAATGATTGAATGTTGATTTGCTGTTGTTGTCGAGTAAGAGACAAACGATCATGATGGCCAAACACCCCATCAACATGAGTACGTGCTCAATGATCATCCAGATTACCACGTGTTTGTAGTTTCCATAACTGACTACGCAGGTATACAGTAAAGCCTGAAGTTTAATTAAAGAATGAATCAATTTGTTGAATTATTTATAATAAAATGATAATGTAATCACTGGGTTATTATTTCAAAACATATATATATACACGTATATTATATAGTTATACAACGGTGTTTTATTAAGATTGAGTATTTATATACTAACTAGTATTATAGATTCAAATTGCCAAACAATCTATTTATAACTCTATTTCATTCAATGTTTTCATAAATATTGATTATGATGCTTATTTTTTTGTTAGATGTCTGTTTTGTAAAATCTTATTATTTTTCACCATTTTATATTTCTATTTATTTTTTATATGGTTTGGTGTTATTTATTTTTACCTCTGCAAAAAGCACCCAAAAGTTTACACTATCGAATTTCTTCGACTTCACTAAGTCCAAAACGAGAGGAATTTTTAATAATATACTAAATAATGCAATCACTCCACTGATAATTCCAGCAGTCATCTAATAAATAAAAATAAAATAGTAAACAAATAAAAAGAGTTATAATTTGATGTTATGATGAAGGTAAAATAGTATGAAGATGATTTATGTCTGATAACGGAAGTCTGTTGGTTTGATTACTTCGATGGAACAGGCTTATTTGATGTTCTATTTTTCTGCGACTGATATCAGTTCTTGTATGCATTCCGATATTGACAGTTTAGATAGAGACGTAGAGATGAGGAATCCTAGTATAATTAAGCAACATTTTCCCATACGCTAATAACTATGTACTAATATAATAATATTTGAGTTATTATTAAGTATTAAGTATTTATTAAGTTTAATAATTTATTTCCTATCAGAAATATACCAAAATCTATTTATTCAACATCTGTTCCCTGTTGTTGATTAACATATAAAAATATACTGGGGGATTAATATAATTTATAAATAATTACATTCGAGTAAAAAATATAAATTTAAAAAGCATAACATAAATTATAGCTCCTCAAATTAACCCCCACATTATATTTTCTGATTTTTTATATAATTTTACAAAAAAAATTTACCTGCTTTTAAAATATTATTGTTACCGATGGTTCGACCCTGCCCCCCCCCTACACCCTACATCTCCCTGCACATATATCCTACCCTCCCTTCCTTCCCCCTCCACCCTCCTGCCGATTGTTTTTTTCAACATTTCACAAAAAAATATTAGAAAAGAATGAGTCTTCGAGACAGTGGTAAATGAAGTCGCGAGTATTTATTTATGATATCTGACTCATTGATAGTATCTTTAATTTCAAACCTTCTTTCGCGGTACATAATATTTTATTCAGATTTGGAGTGGTTGATAACTAAAGTTCTTTATTATTAAAGACAGTCCTTATCGATGGTGCTTTCGAAGTGGTACTTTGGTGTTTTTTTCAGAAGGAGTTAAGTATGCACATCGAAAAGTAGTGGGCTCAGTGAACTGACTATAGAAATTAAAATATGTCATCGATTGTCTCAGAAGCAATCAATTCGACTGATATTTCAAAGAAAGGTATTTCAAGTCTGCAAGAATGCTTTCTTTGTATAAACAACATAAAATGATAAAAAGGTAAGGGTTTAAGCATTAATTTATTTTATTTTAGGGTCTGTTTCTATTGGAAACGACTTTGCAACATCAAGCAATACAATTATATATCGATATATATATATAGATATCGATATATATATCATACTAGTTTCTATTTTAATGAATGTAAATAAGTCTGAAGGGTTGGAAGCCTTCGAACATATCCTTCCCAGTTTCATTGTACAAATAACTCAAAAAACATTATTTTTGTTGCATAAGAATAAGACTTTATTTTTTTACTTTCATTGTTCACATATAAATATGTATAGATATATTTTATGAATAGCCCGTTATACCTGGACAGAATAGGATGTTATTCAATATTGTATCCATGTGTCGCGTTCCCTGCCAACTTGCAAGTGTTTTTCCCTTTATGTTATAGTAACTTCTAAATTGATTTGGGATTAATTATTCCTTCCCTACTGACATAATAAAAAACCCATATATTTACAGTGCTATTTTTATTTATAACATTTTCCATCTTCGTTTATCTTCCTTTATTATTATTATAATTTAAATAATAAATATTTTTAAACATTATTCTCAGTATTAATTTGATTTTATCTTATATGATAACACTATTGATATTCAAATATATAAGCAAATCATACAAATCAAGTAAAATAATAAGTAAAAAATAGAAAAATGAATATTAACTAAAAAAAAGTAATCCTTCAAAAATATATGTGTTGGAGCTTTTTGTATCTCGGCCGAAATGCTTTCCCTGCAATTTCACAAAAAAATGTATTTTGTTTAGCAGTCTTCCAGCATTTTTTTAATAGCGTGGTAAGTCAATTACTTACTGAATTATAATTCAGTTTATCATTTTAAAAATAATAAAATCTTTAAAAATAGTCATTTTATATATATTTATGTAAAGAATAGTTGATTGAATATAATTATAAAACAAATATAAAAAGACAATACTCTCGATTTAATTTGAGGATTCCACGAAATCCACGTTCGATATGAAGGAGTTGATTTCCCCGGGATGTCCGATGGAGGATGCTCTTGATTTTTTACTACATTTTAGTTTGCCAAAAAATACTTTACTTTTGTTTTTGCTGGAGTGACGAACCATTGTGTATATTTTACAAAGCATATTTTTTGAGTGATAAAATATAATACGCAGAAAAATAAAAATAATAAATAATTACATTCACATCTATTTTTTAAAAGGGATTAAACTAAAGATAATGAAAAAAATTATTGAAGTATTTTGTTACCTCCCCATTTGATCAACGGAGATATTTCTTGAAGCATATTATTTTAAGATACTCGTTAGTTTCACCACAATAATTTGGACATAAAGACCTTAGAGACTTGCTGTTCCTTTTCTTTAATCTGCTTTCTCGTTTGAATTCAATTTGTAAATATTGGTGTTTTTTATTAAATCCCTGTTAAAAAAAAAGAATAAATTATTTAAAATACTAAATAAATAAAACATTTACAACAAAGAAAAAAACAATTATAAATAATGAGTGACTTCTACAAATATATTTTGACTTTCTAAGATAGTCCTTAAATTGACTTTGCGGAATGTTCTTCGTGCGTTTCCTCAGATATTCGCATGGAAGATCTCCTCTCTTTTGACGAAAATAGCTGTTCCTCGCCTCTGAATGATAATACTCCAACTATCGTTGCCACTCAGGGATTTTCTTTGGCAGATAAAAGGATAGAAACTGATCCCATTGAGATCCACAGTTCAGGGGAGAGACACGATGACTCAGAAATGCGCTGCGTTGGTCCGAGGGGAGGAATAACCAAAAAGAGGGCACCATCAAAATTTAAGAACGCCAACAAATATTTTATTAGCAAGTTCAAAGAGTTTTCCAAGAAATTCTCGGCTAGGCTCCCCAATGAAATGCGGTTGGAACTCCACAAAGTGCTTAGAAACGATTCTGTTGCTTTCAAACAGATTAATTTGGTACTTTCCAATCCGGGCTTCCAAGAATTGATGAAATTGGAAATCGTCAAGCCCCTGTTTTTTGAGGAGAAATTTGATATGACAAATTAGAAAACTCCAGCTTGCAAAACCAAATGGAAGGGAAGGGTGTTATGGCTTCCGGTAATGAGAGAGATAATTAGAGAAGCGGTTTAATTTGGAACATCATTCAAATCTTGGAAAAGAGTCCACCAAAGGCTCATTATACCAACAATAATGACAGGTTCAGATATTCCAGTGTGATTCTGAAGTAGTCTTGGTTCGACCTTGCCTGGGATATTCAATTTTATATTTTTATGTATCATTAATAATTATTGACTTTATTGAAATTTCATTTTTTGATGATTGATCTCCAAATACTAAAAACATGACCTCTTTCCCTGAATATAGAACTGTATGGTCGCGATATTGGTCTGATCTTCGTTACTTGGTGATATTACATCTTTACCAGATTCGTTAGAATATTTTTTTTATTTTTTTATTTTTAAAAATTTGTCTTCTCAGAAATATTATCGATTGATTTCTTAATGTTTCTTAATATATTTTCTTTTTTCTTTTATCAATTGTTAAATTAAGCACTTCTGAAGACCAGGGTTTCCTCTACGATAACCCATGTACCTGATAATTTCACCTTTGGGGGCTGGTAACTATCAAGCGCCGAAATCAAAAATCGACCGATCTAATCGAAATGATATTGAATTTGCTGAATGCTATAAAATCCCAAATTATATCGAGTCAGGGTTCACTTTTCGTTGTCTGAAGTAGTTTGAAAACGAAGATTAGATACTGTTCTCGATGAATCATATTAATTAATAACAACAAACAAACCAAATCTCGATATTTGTAAATAGAAAATAAGATTATACAGTTAGGCATATAGATGTAAGGGTAAGTTTTTTTCTAATTCGAATTTTTATATAAAACAGCAAGTACCTGTTTTTATGAATCAGTATATTAGAAATTTAATATCAAAATATGTATTTATAGAAATATAATAGATATTGAATATATTTGTAAAGATGTATATTTGTAAAGATGGTTATAAAATATTGTCTATTGATATTCTATTTTTCTATTTTTCTATTTTTCTATTTTCTATTTTTCTATTTTCTATATTTTTACAAAGTAATGTTTCTAAATATATAAGTATAATATTTCAATATTTTCTATTTTTTAATATATGCATACATTTAATCAATGAACAAATATTCAAAATATGAACTAAGAGGAAATATTTTTATTTGACTTCGAAGGTGGGTTTCGCCGAAGTCGATAAAATGCATTAATTCACGTTGAATTGAAGTCGATGTACTCTTAGAATAGCCAAATAATATAAAACTAATAAATTTACTATAAAATCAATCAAATCAATAAAGTAAAATACAATACATAAAAAAAAATATTCGTCAAAAAAATACGTGATTAGAAAATAGAAACCTGATAAGTTTTAAA
>JAHDVE020009496.1:0-80020 GCA_022606495.2 Halesus radiatus | reverse complement strand
CCTCATTGTAATATTTAATTATTGAAGAAGATAATATTAACACACCCCAAATGAACCACGAAACCGAAAAAACAACAGAAATTAAAAAGATTTCAGTCGTGGTTCATTTGGGATGTGTTAATATTATCTTCTTCGCTGATTAAATATTACAATGAGGTTTACAAACTTCAATAAGTTATAAAAAATAAATTGAATAAATATGATGTACCTACTAAATTAAGAATCGTGGCTTCCTTATCAGACACAAGAACTCCTCTTTTCTGATAAGGTACACACGACCAAGAATACTATTTCATTAAATATTGTGTAACATATTTGTAATTCAACTTATAAGAAAACAAAAAGAAAAGTTTTAAAAAAAATATGTAAGGAAGCACACGTTCCTGAAACATTATGCGTTGAGTCCCCTTTTAAATATTTCAAAATCTTCTGGTGTTAGGAATGCTTCAACTTTATTTAACTAATCAACTTTGTTTAATATTACTACCGAATTCCATCTGTCTGCCATTGTAATTATGAGAATGCCATAGAGAATTTTCTTTTCTTTGTTATTAAACTTAGGTTTAGAAGTTCATTTCAATGTTTTGCTGGTGATATTCGCGGTTACTTTGTTTAGTTAGCCGTTATTTTTTACTTTGGACAGCTGCCACGCGAACATGTTAACTTTTACAACTGTCACGCATTAATAATAAATACCTAGCAGAACATTTTTATAAATAAACCGTTTTTTTAAGTGAATAATAATAGTGAAAAATAAAAGTGATATTTTTTAATTTAAAAACTTTAAATTACAATACAGAATTCTACAAATTAAACTTGAACGCAATAAGTAACTATTATTATTCAATTTAATGGCGGTTCAATTTTAAAAAAGTTTTTCTAGGTATTTATTATTGCGGGTGATCTATATTTATAAGAGAGGAGAATTACAAATAAATATTTTTTGATGAAGAATATTAGTTATTACTAATTTTTCAAACTTTAAATCAAATTAGACTACGTTTTCAGAGTTTAAGATGCTTCAGTCTATCCCTGGTTAGGGACACCATTTGGAAACACCTTGAAATAGATTTAACTGTTTTTAGTCAGCAGAAGTGAAAAAACTTGTATACATTTTAAACCTTCTTGTTTCCTTCCTCCTTCACGATTTTTTCCAACGCTGAAATATTCCCATGATGAGCATCATATTTCTGGCTGTACTGACTACGGACCGATGGAACAACTCCAAAAATGTATGAATAAACAAGTAACATTTTGTGCATTTTATTATTATTATTTTCATTTTGAGTATTTTGTTACAAAAAATATTAAATAACGTATTTTTTATTTACTTTCATATTATTGTACAATACTTTCCGGATGTACATGTCCATTGAACTGTGAGAGACTTGTGTCTCGTCCACTTTTAAAGTGCAAACACACATAACCCCCCCTTTAGAAATTTATCGAGAGCTTCGCACTCACGCGTCGTAACAGAATTAAAAGCGTATTATTCTCCGAATCGAAAACGCATTTGTTTTAACGACATTTGTACCGGCACGCTCCGTAGCACTTCACAGCTCATCGACACGAAGGAACGTTTCCTGTAACATCCCCAACCTCATGCCCTCCTGATACTCTCAATAATTCTCTGTACGAAATCTGAGCAATATTGTTTCGTCGAAAATCATTCGGCGAATGGGGTTCCATTTCCCGTTTAAGTCTCTGCCTCCCGTGGAAATTGCTAAGGGAAACTACCAGGATCATAGAAAGCGGCGGAGTGTGTTTACCCAAAGGAGATGGCGCAATAAACCAATGTCAAGGTACTTCCTGTCTTCCAGTTTTCAGGCTCTTGTCTCCTCATTAATATGTTGCCCTGGTTGTTTTAACGATGCAAAGTTCACCCGCAATAAAGGCGTGTCAAGTGTGACAAATTGGGAGGATATGAGTACTTTTTCAGTAATGTAAAGGTGTCAATATATCCATTTTTCAAATAAATAAATCGATAGCTTCGCTTCATGAGCTTTGAAATATATTTTTACTACTAGAATAGACAAGATTTCGGAATATTTGTTTTACAAGTTTGAGTCATTGAGGTACATAGAGTCTACGTTCCCTGCAAAATCAGTGTAAGATGTTGTTCCCGCGCGTGAAGTAGGAAAGGGGGTGAGGCGGCTGTTGATGTCACCCGAATCCTTCCGAACGCGAATGTATTCAATGAATGGAGTCGCCACATCGCACGGCTGGCCGCTGGCCGCCGCCGTACGGAGCATTTGAGTTACCGGCATGCCTACTTCATTTGCTCCTTGAGGTTTTTAACATTAAAAACGTTAATTTACATGGGCACTGATTATAGTAAAACCAATGAAAGGTTCCACCGTTGCTTTTTATATCCTTTCCAGAAGGACATGTCCGGTCTTGTAGGTATTTTTCAGCTATTATTGGAGATCCATACCCGGCTAACGCCTGTAATTAACTGAAGCCCGTATTATTTTTAAGATGCAAATTGACCGCACGTTGTTGCCCATATTTCGAACGCTGATGTTTACTCCATTTGTATACCTCAATGGTTTAAATGGTAGAAACAGAAAAAAAAACTGTTTTAAAACGTAGGCAAATCCGGTTAGGTACTACAAGTTAAGTATAATCGTAACTGCGTACCGACTACCCAGTAGATTAACTTGGATTGCCAAATAAGCAGATAGATGGATATCGTTTTGGAAGGTCGGATTTATTTCATAACCCTTCAATCAAAACTAAAAGCCGAATCAAATGCGTAAGTCTCTTATCGGGACGTAGTGGCGTCCATTAGTGAGATTTATCCCAAATTAATTACGATAACATCAGAACACCGGCCGTTCTCAACAAATGGGCGCCATTATACTCTTTTGATATAAAGTCATATCAAAACAAACGACTCTATGATGGGTTCCATTTGTTCAACTATTTGCCGGACATGCCTCCAGCGAACATTATGACCGACCGTTTCGTTTAACGGCCACCCCCGGTGACGATTAACGGATGACCAGTCGTTAGATAACCCCTCGTTATCCGCTACGTTCGATGATGACGATGTTTTTTTTTTTTTTACAACACTAAACAATGCTTCAGATACTAAAAGCTTCAGTGATTTTTATGCTGAATTTTTTTCCGCAAATGGATATGAAAAATATGTTGGTACTTTGCATTCATTACCAAAAAAATAGCCAATACTGATACTCTTCGGATCAAAATTATATACACAAATTATGAACAAAGCTGATTTCACATTTACAAAGTACACGTTCATTTCATGAACACATGAAGTGGTTAATGATAATTAATGCGGTGAGGTTTGATTATTTATTATCAGTATTGACATGAAAAATACGCCAAATCGTTTTTTTTTGTCAATTAAATTTCATTAGCCAAATATTTAGAGGTATAAATAAATTAATTACAAGCTCTGCACCCTGTTAAAAGCTATTGTAAATATAACCTTAAATTACTTAATTGACGATGGTAATTATTTTTTATTATAACATATATGATATTTGACTCTTGTGTGATGCTTGTAATAAATTAATTTATTTAGTGTGATTTCAAATGTCAATTTACTTAGCATTCGAAAATTTTGTTAATTACATACACTTACTGACTCAACATTTTAATGTATATGCAGTGAATCTTGAATCTGATATTAAGGAGTCGGTATAATTATATTTTAGAGACACAAACCGGCTTGACTACTAATACTCGTACAAGATTTAAAAAATTAAACAATGCTGATAATACTTTTAAATGTAAACGCAACAAAATTATATATTACATTTCAGTTTCAGCATCAATGTCGACGTTTATTGAAATAAATTAATGCAGTCTCGTACAATACGGCATGTTTAAATATAAGTACAAATATATGTTACGTACATCATAAAATTATTGTATGGTTTATATTACCTACCTCACTATGTGAAACCTGTTCTGAGGTAGGCGACATGATGTACGATAAAATATTTAAGTGTGATGTTATGAAGATTAAAAACTTTAAAACAATCCGGTTAAATTTTTGTGAACAGTGCCAGGGAACATTTCTCCCTCTTCTTGTGTCAACTGTGGTTAGAGGTGCAAAAATATGGAGTTATTTATTTACCCAGTGAGCGGGCTGCCTATCGCCACTGTAGAGCTTTAATTTATTTATATTTTAAAGAATTGTAAACTGTGTTTTATGTGCTGGCGGCACTTGCTGATGACAATCTTATATTTAAGCCCGCTCACTAAGGTAATGGAGGGTATAAGATGGAATTTGGGCGAAGACGAAGGGGGTCGATACTGGGGGTCATTTCTAATAAAAAAAAAAAAATTGTATGTATTTTGACGTTTTTAATTAATTACTTGCCAACTTTCATCACTTATTGTTAATTTTTGTTATATTCGCTTATTATTTATCTATGCTTGTCAAGTATATTTTTTATCCTAATGCGGCGAGCTTTGCTTTTGAAAAATGTAGATATTTATATATTAAAAACAGGGGTTTTAAAAAAGCGTCTTAATTTATTTTTTATAAAATAAAAACAAATTTAAAAAAATAATAAAAAAGGTGATGTGTAAAAGAAAAAAAAAGTTTTGACCTATAGTAAAAAAGATGATTAGATTAACTGCTGGTTATAAACTTATAAAGTTTAGGCATGCGCACTTTTATAGGCAAGAGGTATGTTAAACGATCTGATTTTCATGACAGTAAAAGAAAAGTAAAAAATCTAAATCAAACAAATAAAACTCTAAATTGTAATGGATCACCCAACTCTATATCGAAATTTGATTAAAAGACACATTATTTTTATTATTTTGTAGGTATGCAGATATAAAGGTATGTGTGTAATGTATACATTTTTGATCAGACAATGAATTGATCTAACAAGATTTAGAAATAAAACAAAGCCTGTCTAAGAAATAGAATAATGATGATTACAATAATTGTTTCTGTCAATCCACAATTCCAGATATTGGGAACACAAAGGATAAGAATTAATCCGATGTCCTTTGTTGCGGAATAATCCTTCTGCAGGACATAATGACTGGCTGAGATGTCTTCGCAATTACAGAGCAATATTACAGATTATCCTTTAAATAGCGCCATTCAATGGTATTCTGTGCCTCTCCTATATGGCTTGACGTGCGCATCACTGAGTGTTTACAATGGACTGATACTAACCGGGCCCTATCCGGGTAGCAGGAGCGACAAGGGTAATAGTATTGACGATTATTGTGGGGATTATTCGATTCGATACACGGTTATGTGGGTTTTCGGAAATAATCACCGTGAAGGAAGGTGCACTAAAGTCATTGTGTTTAACGTAACTAGCAGTTAACCACTGACTATTCCGCTAGACCCTGCGGTCGGTTCTTAGACCTTTCCCAAACATTGATGTAACCATTGAAGAGATGAACCGATTGATGAAGTGTGTTGTGGGCATGTCTGTGTGCCCGAAGTAAGCTGATTTTTTTCCCTCTTCTGTTGGAATTTATTTAATATTTTAAAATAGTACATGAATACACACCTATGTCCTAATATAATCCGTAAATACATTGTATATTTTTAATATACATATATATATATATATATATATATACATTTTTTGTTAATCATTGGAGATAATATTAAATAGCTAGGCTAGCCAGTTAGTGCTTACCTAAAGTCATTAAATAGAAAAAGTTTAAAAATTCACACATCGGTGCGCAAATGCGTCCACAGCCCGCAACACTGTAAATAATTAAAAGCGTAAAAATAAATAAAAAATGTTAATAAGCTTCTTACGCTTTTTAAGGTCATTTTACAAATATTTTCCAGTCATAAAAATTATAAATATTTCAATAAATACCAACTCTTCTTGTGCAACCAATAATAATAATACTTGGATGACTTGTATAGCGCCGTTTTTGTGAAAAATCACCCCAAGGGCGCTGTCTTCTAATAATGTAACATCAATAGAAAAGGAGGATAAAATAGCAACTGTAATTAATTAAAAATACTTAAATATTCTAATAAAACTGTGTTCATCCGAAGCGACCTGCCAGGTAAGTATGTTTTCCTGTATCTGTTTGTACATAATTAGATAAAGAATAAGAAGTAATATTTGTACAGCGCCCTTGAGGTGATTTTTCACAAAAACGGCCCTATACAAATCATCAAATTATTATTATTATTACTTAGAAGATTGTTATATACTTTAAAAGACATGTAGTGGGGTCCTTTTTGAAAAATAGTTTTGTTGGCTTATTAGTAGGTTTTCTGTAAATCTTGTCGTGTGTTTATGTGTTGAGTGTTTTAGTGGAAACACGTCTGGAGATGACCGAAATTTGTGATAATATTTGTTGTGTATATTATAAAATTTGAATTGTTTCAATAAGCATGAGTTATTGCTGTGTATCGTTTTAATTATTTTTATTTTTAAATAAACGACATTATATTAAAAAAAATATACGTATATATTGATAGAATAAATAATGACGTGATTAATGTATATAATTATGTGTGTAATTATCTGATTAATTTATGTGATAATTTATGTAATTATTTTTTTTTTTATTATTATCCTATAATTAGTATATTTGCTTTTGGGAATACAATGCATGGAAATGTATTGGATATTTTTTAATAATTAAACCATTTTTTTTATATTTTCTTGTAATTATTATGTTGTTTTTATATTATTTGTTGTTAGTACATCAACGACATTTGACTTTTTTCCTAAAGAGAAGCTTAATATGATTCGTAATTTGTTTTTAATATAATTGATTGAACATTTCCAATGACTAAATTTTTCATTGATCCCTAGGAGTCAAAAGTTTTTACTAAAATAATTATTAAAATTCAATTTTTTATTATTAATTATTTTTATTGCGATTTGTCATTGTAGAAAATAATATTAACATAACCTAAATGAAACACGAAAACGGAAAAAAAACGACAGAAAATAAAAAGATTTCAAAGAAAAGCATATGGGACACGAACCCAGGACCTCTGCCTATCCGGGGCAACCGCTTAACCAATTTAGCTAACCTGAGAAGAGACCCGTTCAATTTATGTCATCTTCATCAATATCATATCTCAAATTCAGGATTTGTCAATATTATTCTCCATTTTTATCCCATATTGGCAGCTATCTTTATAATGATTACAATGTTCCTAAGGAACACATTTGCAAACTAGACAGTGTCTCGGACGTCCGAGATGCGACTGAAATCTTTGTATTTTCTGTCGTTTTTTCCGCTTTCATGTTTCATTTAGGTTATGTTAATATTATTTTCTACAATGATTAATTATTAAAATATCGATATGTGTTTTCTTTCAATTCGGAGTACTTTACACTTCTTTATGTATGATATTTAATCTTGAAATGGATGTAAAATTGTAAAATCCAAAGACCAACATTTTCTTACGAATGCGAATAAAATCCGTGAAATATCACCTATTAAAATAATTTATTTTAACTGAGGAATTTCCGTGGCGCCACCTTACTCATGCTGCGAGATAAATATTCAAACTTCAACTAAAAATATTATACTACATTAGCAAGAATTACGTTTATTCGAGGTGTTATTAATGACATTTCTGAAAATACTAAGTAGGTAGCTCAATTTCCTAGTTGAATTAAACTACGAAAGCTTACCAAAGGGCGATTCGCATTAAGGAAAATGGGGTTATGCAAATGTTTTTTTAAGTTCGTAACTTTGACTGTCAGTTTAACGGTGGAATATTATTGCCAAAAAAGTTTTCTTGTGTTAAAATGATTAAATATGTGATTTTTGACCATAATTTCCGTATTATTGTAGAACTAATAGTCACTACCTGACTTCGCCCCAGTAGGCTTTTTTTCCTAAATATATATTTTTTCTTCGTCAGATATTAAACCAGACTTTTACACGGAGTATAGGTAATTTTTAATTAATAGTAAAGATAAAGATACAGAAATTTCAGTATTAGAGTTAAGGAACACCTAAGGTGTTTAAATAATAACAACTATTCTGAATTTGCAAATCATATTTTAGAAACCAATCATTCGTTTGATATAAATAAAGGTTTAAAAGTTTTACATACAAATACAACTGGTTTACAATTAGATAAATTTGAAATTTTAGAAATAAGAAAAAGTGTTAATAGCGAATTAAATATAATAAATAATCAAATATTTTTAAAAAATAGCTATCTCTTAAATTTATATTAATATTAATAATAATATTTTTTATTTATATTTCTAATTTAAATGTATTATTCAATGTTTTATAATTATTTTGTCATTAACATTTTTATCTGTTACTTACCTACTTTAATTCATTTTTGTTTATGCTCATATTTTGTATATTCTTAAATTATTGTTTTAAATTTTTTATCATTTTTCTATACTTGAAATTATTTTTTAGTATTCATTTATTCCTGAAGATGATAGCATTGCTATCGAAACATGTAGGAATATTTATATATTTTAAGTAAAGTGGTATATACAAAGTGTATTTTCAATTATATAATAAAGATATTTATTCACTTCAATGCAACAATTGCCAGGTATTTTACGTAGGCAAAACGTTGCGCAATGTTTAATATCTGTGTTAAAGAGCACTTCGGGGGTCTTAATAATAATGGTTTCTAAGAATTTGCCAACCATCTCTTAGAAATAGACCAAACTCTTAATAATAATACCGGTATTAGTTTACTGCTAAAAATGGAATAAGTATTAAATTATATAATTTAGATGAATTAGAAATATGGAAAACCAAAAACTCTAATAGTAGAGACAATAATAATTACACCTATTTCAATTCCGATGCTAAAGATGTCCTCAATTGATAAAGTACACTCCCTTACCAGTCTGCTACCTGCCACCCTTTTGTCTCTATCTGTAATACATATATAGTATTGTTTAGTATTATACTGCTATATTATAAATGTGCTGATGAACTAATAAATAATTTCAATGACAAATAGGAAAAAAATAGTAACTGCAATATCATTCGATATGCAGTATTTTCTGATATTGTATCGTACCTGTTCGTGAAAAATCATATCTTCTCAAGCTTTATAATATGACGCGTTAATCTGGAGTGACCTGCCACGTATGTATTTTTCTGCATCTGTTTATACAAGCAAGCAATATTGCACAAGTAGGTGATTTTTCACCAAAACAGCGCTACGCAATTATTATTATTATTATTATTATTATTATTATTATTATTATTATTATTATTATTATTATTATTATTATTATTATTATTATTATTATTATTATTATTATTATTATTATTATTATTATTATTATTATTATTATTATTATTATTATTATTATTATTATTATTATTATTATTATTATTATTATTATTATTATTAATATTGGTTATTATTATTATTATTATTAATATTATTATTATTATTATTATTATTATTATTATTATTATTATTATTATTATTATTATTATTATCATTACTATTATAAAGAAACTATGGTAGTAGCGAAACCTGGTCGACAGTAAGTATAAAAAATGAAAGTGATGTAAACAAAATGATTATGTCTTTTGAAAATTATAATGTTACCGCTTCATATGAAAATATAAAATTAATTGTAATGACTCATGACATAATTATTTATCAAGAATGGCGTGTTTTTACAACAGACAAGTAAAAATATATGACATCCGGAAACAATGGCACTTGAGAATCCATTTATATCAATGTCAAGTACTTGTCAATGTCAAGTCAATATCAATGTCAAGTCAATGATCAATTATTGATTAATATGATTATCTTTTAAATAACATCACATCATTTGTATCGCTTAGATAACATACGAGTCTGACCTAAATCTCGGAAAATACTATTTAACTCTCCCAAATCTAAATCACTCCAAACAAACCGCAAACTAATCAATCATTGGGCTATATAAGTGACCTCCCCGACAAATTATATTGAGTAGGTTTCATTGTCATATTGTCCCGATTTCCGATTCTCAAAAAGATCAATGGGGTATATTTTAAATTAGTTATCATATATACAGTAGTTGTATAGGTGTAGATCCACGATGGTTGTATGGCAATTTATTTTACATACATCGATGTAGTCGTAGTAGAATTAAATTCACCCCTTCTCTGTGATAGAGGTGTAGATGCACTTTGTCAATCTACACCTCCTGTAGAGATACAGAATCATATTTTGATATTTTATAGTTAATTTCCGGCCGTTCTTCCCAATTTTTCGAATGATCAATCCGAGGCACCGATTAGCCAAGTGGTTTATGGAGCATTCGCCCTGTTTGCCAATTTCCTAAATAGTCTATGGATGTGTCCGCCCACTATAAAATAGTGCCCGCCCACTTTCATAAACGATAAAATAGTACCCGTTCACTTTTAAGACTACAAAGTGACATTAAAACTTTTAATGTAAAATTAATATGGATTAGTTAATATTGTATGTATTATGAATACGTATCATTTGTTTTAAAAACTAATACATAAACCAACATTTTATACTTTAAAGATGCGTTGAATATAAAATGCCGCCAAAGCATATTGTTTGTTTCGTACTCTTGACATTTAATGTTTCTCGTCCGTGAAAAAAACAAACAAAACGTAGCTTAAAATAAGTTAAGTTCTCTTCAGTTTTATTTAAAACACACAAAAAACATGTTTTGGTATACGAAAGCGGAAATGAATCTTTGTCATTCATCATTTTAATCGCGTAAAATAGATCGTAAACAACATTTCAGTGACGTTTGTTCACCCTGTTGGCACTTTTTATAACTAGTCCTTTGTTGAGGGGAACTTATTATCCACAAAAATCGATATCCTAAATCGATCGTAAATTCGATAGAGAATTTCGTTGGAATGGACTTATTTGTGCATTTGAACAGTATCGAGGCAAAATTTCGGCTCAACAGTTCTTTAGTAGGGTTGGGAAGAACGACCGTTAAAGTCAAACTTACTCGTATAATTGGTAGGTACTCGTACGAGTACATTGAACGAATATTTTATTTCGTCATGTGCAAGTCGGATCAACTGGTCGGATCCAGTAGAACTGTGAAAACCCTATTTGAGTAATTTTGTGTGAATGTAGTAAAGTCGGGGGGGGGGGGGAGTGCCTGAAGTGTTTTGTTAAATACCTAACATTTGTTAAAAAAAAAACACTTTCCGGTCCAGAACAAGGACCTTTCTCCTCAAAACAAAAAGTCAACAAATTCAGACCTCTTTACTTTTTGGCCATGTAGATTCTGATGCAGCTTAATTTTACAACCGTTAGTTTTTAATTCCCAGTTCTATCCTGCCCACAGCTCCCGGCGGGGGTGGCCAAGGTGGCACCGCGCCCAGGCCCTGCGGTGTTTGGGGTTTGGATAGTTTGGGGCCGGACCACAAATTAAAACGTGTTGGCCGATCATTATCCTGGCTTCCTGTGTGGCGGCATGTTTTCAAGGGAATTGATTTTCAAACGCCATTCAACAAATGGATTACTGTATGTAGTTACTGAAGTATCTCGTATGCTCGTGGGCCAATACCATGCGCACTGAATGTTATATGAGTATTTGAAGCAATGTTTTTAGGTTTTCAATTGCTATGGAAATGATATGAAGCCTTTAATTGGCTCGGGGATTTTAAAAGGGTAAAGTTCCCATGTAGGCATTTGATGCAGATTAATAATTCGTATGATATTGAACGTCTTTAGATTGTTAAAAATATTTTTTAATAAAATCGAATTCTTCTGCTTAATCTTTTCAAAAAATCTCTCTGATAAATACTAAATTATTCTAGTGCAGATTAGTAGACTCCTTCTTTTTTATTGATTGTTTTCGTTTTTAATTCGCAGAACTCCACTTATTTGAATTTTTTATTTTAATGTAAATCAAATTTAATAATGTTATTATTAATTTCTGAAAGTATATTTAGTTTTTATTATTGTGACAGCTGTTTCGGCATTCAAGGCCATTTTAAAACTGCCTTCTTTTTCCTTCGAGTTTTTGTACATATGAGTATTTTATTCTTCCCGTGGAATTACTTCCAGACAGCCTTTTCCATTAAAAAAGTTGCAAGTTGAAATAATTTTGTTTTTGGATGAAATTAGGCAAATAGTTTAATAAATCTGTAAGACAAAAATTAAAATAACAGCAAGAAGAGGAATACGTAGTGTCCAGTAGTAGAAAACAACATAAGGAAAAGGGATGGGTAAAAGGCAAGCGAAACGGAGCGGGGTGGTTCACCAGTACTTAATATTTTACAACATACCGATTGCATGTACTATATATAGTCTGACATTTAAAAGGAGACAAAAAAACGGGGGCGCTACGATCATTTAAAAGGATTTAAAGGTAGCACAAAGATGACTCATAGGTAAATCAAATAAAATATAAAAAGCACATTGGTCCAAGTGCATATTTTTTACTTTACCCAAAGGGTGTTCAGGATTAAGTGGTACTTTCCGAAAAGAGATGATTCTACGTCATATTTGTATGTTATATATTTATTCTTATTATTTAACGTTTTGAAAGGGAAACAAGCACATGTAAAGGCGATTTTTATAAATTTCATAAATTTTTACATCGAATTTACTGCGTATTATGTGTCTGGATGAAAGTAAACGGAATGCCCTAGAAATGAGATCGAGGCGAATGTGCTTAAAACCATGTATGATCGTGTGAAAAGTATTGAGATTCGTAAAGAATGCAAGGCTGATCTAAGCGTAATGAGTAAGATTAAGAAAGGGACGCTTAGATGGTTTGGGCATGTAGAGCGAATGAACGAAGAAAGCAGTGTAAGAAGAATATATGACGCGAATGTGAATGGAAGAAGAAGAAGCCGGGGACGGACGAGGAAGACACGGAACGATCAAGTGAATCAAATACTTGAGTCGGGCCATGTCAGAAGTCGGAATAATAGAAGAGAATGCATGAGACTATGTATGAATGTGAATGAAGCAAGAAGTGTATGCCAAGATCGAGTTGTTTGGCGGTCCGTCCTCCCTGCCTACCCCTGTGGGGAAACGGCGTGATGTTTAGTTAGTTAGTTAGTTAGTTAGATGTTAGAAAAATAAAAAATAAAACCAAATTCACAGATAAATAAAATAATTTAAAAAAATGTTGAATTACTTTGTTTTTCCTTTGGGCTATATACTTGGTATACTAATAAATTGTCAAACTCAAATGTCATGGATAACCCCAAATCATAATATACTAATAATACTTGGTTATAATTGTTTCGAAATAGTCATAAATCTACAAAAATGTTGCTTAAATAGGTACGAAATTAATAATATTTGAACAGATCATGCAACGTACCAGTCATTTCAACAGTTCGTTTGCAAACATCTTCTTGTTGTCAAACAGTTGAATAGTAGCTACCTTGCTCGAATATCTAACAGCGCACAAATGCACTTCTCCCGTTCCACTATTAGTTTTTTTATTCATTTTAAATAAATTGATAATATTAATAAATAATAAAAGTAAAAATTGTGGTGGATGATAAGTTCATTACTAATTTTGACAACCAAGAACAAAATGTCATATACCATCGTGTTGCCATAGTAATGAAATTTTGTAGTTCGAAAATAATAAATATCTAGAATTAAATACCAAGCTGTAGATAAGTGGTGATAAATCAACAATAGAAGTAGGTACCTACTTATTTTTCTATGAATAAAAACACATCTGTACTGTAAATTAAGATATGTGGTGATAAATCAACAGTAGAAGTAGGTATCTACTTATTTATCAATGAATAAAAACACATCTGTACTGTAAAGTAATGGGTAAAATTCAACGCTTTAAGCTCGATTCACATCTACCGGCACCGCGCAGTGCAGACACGTGAAGTGGCAGGCACTCCAAAATTAGTTGCTTACATTATCTATAAACACATTCACGCACGGTCTAATGTGAATACTTCCTTCTGTGCCTGCCTACCACTTTACGTGTCTGCACTGTGCAGTGATGGTAGGTGTGAATGTGAAAGTTGCTTACATTATCTACGAACACATACATATTACAACGTAAGTAAGCGTAACGTATTCGCGCATGCACGGGCCAGCACCAGATGAGATTGTCGGTTAGAATATTTTAACGGTGCTGGTGGCGGCTGGTGAAGTCTGTGCCTGCGCAGTTAGTATGGACACATACCGTTAGCACCACCATCTTATCATGGTCGTCAGTTGGAGTCAATAGTCGCAGATATTGTTAAAACCAAGAAGATAGACAACGAGAAAGTTATTGAATCGATCGGGGTTAACATAGGTTATAAAATAATAATAAATATGGGAATAGGCTCAAACATGTTATGGCCAACGCTCAGTTAACAGTTCAGATGACAGCCGTACTCGCGCCTGTGCTGTGCTGCGCAGTGTTATGTGAATACTCGCGTCTGTGTCGTGTCTGCCACGTTACGTGTCTTTCTCGCACGGTTTCGGTAGATGTGAATACACCTTTACCCGTCTATAATGATTAACTACCGAGAGGTCTTGATACGGTAGGTCCTTACAAATTCTAATGCGTCTCTTCACTAATCACTGTCACTCTCCAAGCCACATCAGTGGTAATTGGGAACTAGGATTAGGGCGGGTATATGGTGCTGTTAATGCAACAGTTAAGTGCTCTTCCCCGGTGCTTCGGCACTTTGACACTACGTCTGGCACTTCTGTGGCAATACGTTGATAGTTGATTAAATCGATTGGCGAAACGAACGGGTGCATTAATGTGTGCCATTTTTATTGAGGCACTCTGTACACAATTACCCAAAAATGACAATATGGCCGGTCTTTGTTTCGAAAAGAATTTTTTTTGAAGAGGCCCGTGTTGTAGGAGGAAGGAAACAGAAAGGCCGGCAAATCGTTCATACTATTGAACACGAGAATGAGTCATAAAAACGACCCATTCTGATGTGATAAATGTCAATCGTGTACAAATGCTGGGCGCCCGTTTGACGTGTTTCCCGACTATGCACCGGTGCCGAAGGGATCAATGACGCTAGTTACTCAGAGAATCTTCCATTGAAATACCGATAGAACAAAGACTGCATTCCCACCTGACACCTGTGATCTAAAGATTGCAATCCGTTTGTCAAATTAGGGGAATCTATCAAACGGACCGCCTGTTTCTGCACAGAGTCGAGGGTTTTTTCAGGTTATTTGGGGCGCCAGACCAGATATGGCTGTCAAATTCGAGAGTGGGGCGCACTTGCGATTTGTACACGGTCATCGATAAATATACTAAAACAGTGAAAAATAAATAGAAAAAAGAAATTTTTAATTCATTTATTAGTAAAAGGGTATTTGTTATTATAAATCAATATCCCTCAATGGTAGCCATGAAGTCTATTGCGAATGAATTTGATTGCAGAAGAATTCAAGTACACTAGTTTTATTGATGAAAATTGATCTACAACATTTCGAATTAAAATTAAGTTTCCCAACAATTCGCTGAATAAACTGACATGAAGCAATTTTTTTTTACACAACCATTTTTAAACATCTGCTCTTATCGGATGGTGTACCACATAATGAAAGGATTCTATGAAGTTGTGGCCCAGAATAAACATATACGGCTAGTTATACCGAGCTGCAATCACATCCTACTAAATCGTAACTAAGGCGGCTCCCTCATGAACCGGCAATGTTGCGGGATGTCTCGCTGCATGGACTTGCTCACGAGTCTTCATATGTTAGTATATTTGTAGCCATTAAACTGTCGGTATTGCAGATTTCTGTTTTACTGTCCCACTCCCGCATTTAGCATATCGTCGAGTGGGTCAAGTGAAAACGAGGCGATGGAATTTTACATTACGATCGTTACCTTTTTATTTTCTGAATATTTCGGTTTCATATTTAATTTAAGATTTGTTAATATTATATTAGATGATTAAATACTACAATAAGGTTTATGATGTTGCGCTTTAATAAGTTATTCCGATAAACTGAATAAATATTATATATTTAATACAAATCTTAGTAGGTTTTTATTCCTATCATCATCAGATAATAAATAGTTCCTGCCTAATTATTGGCTAGCTCAAAGACACCGGAAACGGATGTCAAAGGATTAAACAGGGAAGGTTTGTGGTTTGGGTTAATTTGAGCAAACAAGAGACATGCTAACTGTTTTGATTGATTATTGATATAAAGCGAACGACTAATTAATATTTGCACGGAATCCCCACAGTACTCAAAGGAGAATTATTGTCTGCAGACGCAGTCTAGCATGGGTGATAATATTAACAAAACAATTATAATAGGTACGTAGTAATATAATATTGCAAGTACATAAACGTAATGTAGAATTAATGTAGGAAAGTTAAAAAAATAATTATTTATGGTTGATTTTATTATTGATTAGGTAGGTACTCAACAGATCTCTTCTTCTATTAATTTGCATTTTTTTAAACATTGTTTTATTTTAATTACCCACAAAATTAATTACTTCTGTATTCACCTTGTAACAATCTGAAATAGGGAGATTTAAGTTAACAATAAATTTTAAAATAGTATGATTGAGTATTTCTAGTTAACTACAACTTCATGCCTTTTAAAAATTTATTTGTTATTAATATGAAAGTTGATTTTGTGTATATAGCATTATTTATGTTTTCTGTTCTTTTATATTCTTGAGCATTTTTAGCTTTGGTGCAGTTTATTTTTATTTCAAGGGAAACTTTCAAATGTAAATAAGCTTTGTGCTAGTTTATCTTTGTACAATTTTTATATGTGATTTTAAAAGGTGTACTTACATGTAAGCTTCAAAGAGACGAATATTTCCTTTTTGACCACAATTTTTTTTATATTATGTAGAGAAAGATAAGATATGTGTATTCTTTAATTGAGACGGTGATTTATTAGGAAATAGGAAATACTGGAGAGCGGAATAAAAACAGACGGCGGAATTCACATCTCATAATGCAGCTCCCTCATGGGCCGGTAAGGAATCACCATAAACCGAGTGCTGTAAAAATGTGTGATATCGAGAGCACTCCGTTTCATATGGGTATATATTTATATTGGCGCCCGTACATAGTGCGGGAGCAGTAAATCCTATACATACAGACAAGCGGTACTTGTGTTTTTCGATATTATCGCGTCACCGCTGAGATTGCTTATGAAACTTTAATTAACTTTTTTATTAATAACATTACTTAACTTTTAAAAAAAATTCTTATAAGAGATTCCTACGAATTTATTAATTAGATATATTAATAATGTCATAAAAGCACTGTGAACAAATTTAAAATTCCACAACCTCATCGACACTTGATTCACTCGACGATATACTAAATACGGGAGTGGGACGGTAAAACATAAATCTGTAATACCGACAGTTAGAAATAAACTCACATATACAATGAAATATCGCGTAACATTACCTGCATTTTCGTTGCACCCTGTTTATATTGATGGCTTTCCGGCCCATGAGGGAGCCGTCTCAGTTATGATTCGAGTCAGTAGGATACAATGACTAGGCTGAATTACTAGTTTAAATTGTACCAGTCTGAAGATGCCCGTCGTAAGGTAAAACCAGTCCGGTCCGAAATTAACAGGTGAAAGAAAGTTATAATTTTTTTTTATCAAATAATTCACATTAAAATGGAATTCCACCATGAATTGGCTAACTAACTAACTAACTAACCATCACGCCGTTTTCCCGCAGGGGTAGGCAGACAGGACGGACCGCCAAACATCTCGATATTGGCATACACTTCTTGCTTCATTCACATTCATACAACGCCTCATACATTCTCTTCTGTTATTCCGACTTCTGACATGGCCCGACTCGAGTATTTGATTCACTTGATCGTGCCATGTCTTCCTCGGGCGTCCCCGGCTTCTTCTTCCATTCACATTCGCGTCATATATTCTCCTTACACTCCTTTCTTCGTTCATTCGCTCTAGATGCCCAAACCATCTAAGCGTCCCTTTCTTAATCTTGTTCACTACGCTTACATCAGCCTTGCATTCTTTACGAATCTCAATGAATTGGCAGTTTAGAAATAATTAAAAAATAATCTTAATTGTTATTATTTAACGTGGCAGGTAGCTACTGTATTGCCCAGCATCAATATTATTCCATTGTAAGATATTATTTGGTCCAGGTGAAGTACACAAACTCGGAATATTTACGATTGTGCTAAGAGCGTTCAAATTGGTTTACAACAACTGGAATTAGCAATTCTACTGATGTTGTGGTATTACAGCCGATGGGTTCCTACCGAACTCCAGAAACCAGTGCTGTAATTTTTCAGATATTAAAATATAAACCTGTCGAAAAAATCTAAACCTTATGGCTATTTGTTTTGGTACTATAACGTGGATCATTTCATTAAAAAGCTCGTTAGATTTAAATAGAATTTTTCAATTTTATTGAAATAACCTAATGAATTAAATTTAACGAAAATTTTGTTTTAAACCACCAATTTATTTTGAAATCATCACCAACCGGTTTCGCTAATCTCAAAGTTTCGTCAGGGAAAAATTTAAAACTAAACAAAATATGCATATATATGATTGAGATACACAAAAAAACGAAACAAAATATATAACGAAACAATCAGTGAGGCGATATGCTTACATGTAGCAGAATGTGACAACATATAAAAAAAATAAATTAAATACAATAGACGGAATGTTAAAGGAGGAAGGGAATAAGGAGAAGTTGGAAAATTAAACGAATATTAACTAATCTCAAATGATAATACGAAACAGAAAATACACAAAAAAACATTAATAAATTCATAAAATCATTCCCATATAAATATTACTGTTATTATTTTATTTAAATTATTTTTTAAGTTTATCCGATACACTATCCGAAAAGATTCCAAATAAATTCGGATAGAATCTTGTAGTCATAATAAAAAGTTAGCAGTCAAAAAATTGATATTATTGATATAAATATAAATATAATTGATATTAACAGTTTTTAGAAATCGATAAAAATGACTGGACGGATTGTACGTAGCTCAGTGGATTAGAGCGCAAGATCCCGGATAGATTATGTTGTCCTGGGTTCGAGTCACAGGAGCTACCGTTATCTGTGTCTTTTCGTTGTCATGTCTCATTTTGAGAGTTGTTAGTATTATCTTCAACGATTAAATAAATAAATAAATTGTTTTACGACAAAGCATAATATTATAATGATTTTATTTGTATATTCATAAAAATGAATATTTTGACGGTGGCGCTTACGTCACTATCTAAAATGACATCTGTTTGTCACTCAAAAATCTTATACAGAAATTTTACCTGCGGCGTACTAAATATCTATTATCGGAACGGTAGTTGAACATTAGTATGGTGCCACTGGTGGGATATGGGGTTGCTGCTTGTACTTTGGACGCCAATCGTATTAGCAGTACGGTTGAACTATCGGAGGTTCGTAGTATTCAGACTTCTGTGATGGCTAGTACAACATGTGTAATCGAATGTTGTGTTACAAGGGACTCGACACAGCATTAGTTTGAAACATCATTATAATATATAGCTGCGGTTTGATTATACCTAGTATCGAATATCTGTTTTAATTTCTTCAAACGATTGGTATTCACTTTGTGGCGTCATTATTAATAAATTAATTAAATAATATACTTTGTATTCACCACTTTATTAATATAAAGATTTCTACACGTTTCGAAAGCGATGCTATCTTCATTAGGAGTGTATAGAATTGTATTCTATATACTATTTATAAAAATAAATGTTTTGTTTTTATTTATTTTTATGTATGTAATCATATTTATATAGCGAATATGATATATTTTTTTAAAGTACAGTAAACCGCAAATAATGTTCAGAGTTGCTTCAAAAATTATGAAAATTTGTATTTTTTCATGGCATGTACTTCATCATTTAAAACAAAAATAAATAAAATACTTCTCATCCGTACTAGATATTTACTAAACCTTTAATTAAAAAAATATATATCATTCAGTTTGAATGGGTATTTTGGCATCAAATACAAAATTCAGTTTTATATGAAACAGGACGCGCAGCCGTTCCCCTTAACGGGACTTTAATCTAAAAAAATTTAACATTTAGAAAAAAATAATGGAATATGTCAACAACAAAAAAATAAAATTTATCGATATCATACCTCAATTTAAGAACTGTTAAATAATTACATATATTTTTTGGTTTCTGTCTTCATATACGTGACTGCAAGATTCAACCCGAATTTATTTGTAATCTAGGTAGTGTCTCGGATATACCTATCGGAATTTTATACAAGTCTGAGATTAAAATTCATTTTTTATCGAAATAACATATTGAAACTAACAAACCTCACTTTAATAATAAAGTCGTCAGAGAAAGTCTTGTAAAATCTACTGAGTGATAAAGTATATTAATAATTGATATCGTATTCATGGTTTTTATAAAAAAACTCGTTCTCATCTAAACGTTTTTAAATGTATTTTTTAATAGTTCATTCAAAAAAAGCTTTAATAAAAGATGTTTATCTAGTCTAAGTGTTCGGGAAAATCCACTCCTTTACGGAAACGTTATCAATATATTTACCACCAATAATAATATTTTACCTTTGCCCTTAGAACCTAATAGAAGGACATCTAAAATGTATGCGAGAATTTATTCTCGAATGCAACTGCATCTGAAATGGATTCATAATGCCTCCACAGACGGTAGTGCATTTCAGTCATTCTGTTTGTAATTAACCCTCATTCGTCAGACCACAGGCCGCACTCCGGGGGTGATTAGCCACTTTGCTGGCCGAACTGCACTAATCGCTGCCAAAGAGATGCATTAGCCGCCCTGCGACGAGTTATCTAATAATTTGGATGCTGGATGACCAAGTGCATGTAATGCACCCATTCATCAAGTCAATTTCGAGAGATAGAAGGGCCTTGCTAAGGGCTACATCTACGTATTTGTATTTTAGTTAGCTGCTAGTAATATTGATTGGCTGATTGTGTCACGCTTCTGCAAGCTGGTTCCACTGTAACCTCCCTTTCTGATGCATGTGTTATAATAATAATAATAATAATCGGATGATTTTTATAGCGCCCTATGAAAAGGAAGGAGAGGTTGTAACGAGGTATATAGAGGTTATATATTCGACTACCCTAATACGGGCATGTGCCTAGTCTGGTAGTCAAAAATAATGTAAACTCTGTACGAAAACTTATAAATAAAAAAAAAAAAATAAAAAAAAAAACTGTGTAATTATCGAAACGCTTTTAAAATGTTTTCTTTATAAACTTGATAAATTGTGGATTAAAACGCCCGTAATACATAATCGTATTATGTTATTTCGTGGTGCAAATATACCACTCCGTGGTGCATATATTCATATTAAAGATGGTATTTGTTTTTATTTTTCAATAAATTTCGGTGTTAAACTGCACGGAGTATATAAATAAATTAATTGGACATAATAGGTATTTGTACATTAATGTAAATTGCACTTACATAAAACAAATCCGTTTACAATATGAATGCGTTGAAAAGTCGAAAATAATCACTTTTCGTTGCAGTTAGTTTCAAGTTTGGTTTTCTGTGGTGAATCAGGCGGAATATTATTGAAATAAAAAAAAAAAATATTTTGTAATCAATAGAGTACACTAGAAATAGAGAATATGTTTTAGTTCATCTTGAATTTGTCTTTTAAAATTGATATATTGAATGAATACGTTGATGTATTGATTTATCCACGGACAAAGGCATTTTAAATACTATGAAATCACATGCCCATATCTATAAAACATACAAGAGAGAACACTCTGGTTAGCCACAGATTGCATATTCGAAAGAAGAAGATTTCTTTTTGTAGAATATTTTCAAAATGGAAAACACTAGTAGAGCTTTATGATTTAGGTATATTTTGAAAAAATAAACATTTTGAATGAAATAAAATATTCAAATCAATGTTTCTTTATTTGGAGATAGTTATTTACGCTGTCAAATCAATTATGGCACCCTAATGACTAGCAAGAATGCACAACTTCATAACTTTATTCCAAAAAAAAAAATCCCGAGCAAGGCCGGGTACATATCAGCTAGTTCTTAAATAAAATTGAATAATCATTTCACAATAATACTATATCATAAATACGTGAACACCTCATTCCAGGTTCTCCTAGTGAGGTGTTCACGATACGCTATTATACGAGTATATTAATAATTTACACTAGATATCCACATCATTTAATATTATAATTGCTTATATTCTATAAATTGTTTGTAAATAAATATAATTGAATAAATAAATTAATATACCCAAAAGAAAGTGCGAAAACATAATTAAACTTTTCGAAAAACAAGATTAACGAAATTACTTTTTTAAATGAATATCAGAATTAAGTTGGCCATATCGAAATGTCAATTATTTTATTTCCAAACATCGAATTGCAAAAAAAAATTAACTGGACCTATTCAATTTGTAATAAAAAGTGTTAAATATAGTGTTATTCAGTTTTGAACTAAATTATAAAGTTGTTCAAATATTCACACAAGAAACGCTGAAAAAGTGTTTGATATATCAACAAGTATTTACAGGATGAAACAAAGTAAATATAAGCCACGGTACATGATTTATACATAATTTGAATGTGTAGAGTTGTCAAAATATTTACGCAATACACGAAAAGAGTAGTTAGTTCGTAATTTATTTAAGTGTAGAGACTTAATAAATAGGTATATTTTGTTATGTTCGTGTGGTAGGAATTTTTGTATGCTTGAGCTTTTGTAATATTTACGCACACCCCTTCAATTTTCAAATTTTTTTCACACGTACATTATCACAACAAATAGCAAAGTGCAACCCCCTTTCGTATAATCACATTACGATACCAAGTAATCCCCATTTGCATGTGGAAAAATCAATCATATCGTAAATAAACAACACCGCCCGTTAGTTCCGAGATATTACCGCTATTGTGCAGGGAAATTGACAAGTATAACTAATGTGCTTATGATAAACATATTTAAATATTATCAATGGATTATTTTGCATATGAAATTGAGAATAATAATTATAGGGGATGGAAGTTGAAACTCTGGTTTTTATTCATACCTTTGGCTATGTGTAGTTTTTTTTAAAATGCATATAATGATAAACGCAGCATGACTTAGTAAAACCGATTAAATCAACAGTAAGGTAATTTACGATATACGTGGCAAAGCGTTTTTATTCCAAACTCCCGACCGGAGAGAGGTTGCGGATTAAAGGCCTGTCGAATATCCTAAATCCATATTTTTTAATCATTGAAAAAGATATTATTAACAAATCTCAATAAATATCCCGAAAAAGATACAAATATATCCGTGTAGAACTTTGCAATCAGATAAAGGTAGCCGTCAAGATCATGGTAAAATTGAGGACATGAAAAAAAACTTAAATTGAAATGTGATATCCATAAAAATGACGAAATATTCTGATGCCTCAATAGCACAATTGGAGAGTGTTGTCCCGATAAGACGGGTTCGATTCCTAGTTGCGAACGTAACATTTTTATTTTCTGTGTCTTTTTCTGAATCATAATTCATTGAGATTTGTTAATATAATAATATACATAATTACCGAGGTTCATAAGCATCAATACGTTATTTCCATAAATTGAACATTTTTTTTAAATTCATGTTTATATTTTATGTTGTACTAGGTTTACTAGTCGACTTAATTTGAATACAATCTTAATATATTTTTTGCTTCATGAATATCTGAAAAATTCGACAAACAAAACAAATTTATATTGAATTTCTATTGTATCTGTATGTTTCGAGCCTGTAAATGTATTTATGTTATTTTCCTATTTTTTATACATATTTTTTTGTTATTTAAAATTTTTATTTATTTGCTTTGAAAAATTTGTTAAACTTAATATTACGTTAATAATAATAATAATATTAATAATATTATCAAAAACTAACAGTCCCAAAATGAGTTGAATTGACAACTCGTGGGAACGCAACATTTTTATATGTCTTAAATAAAAAAAATAAAAAAATTATAACGTCTTTTTATGGTTTTTAATTAAAAAAATGGATAAGTACTTAGTTATATTTTAAAGCTCCATAGCTAATGCTGTAAATTACGATAAAGTAGCTGTGTTAATCTAGAATTTAAGGAGGATAAACCGCGTTTGCCTGCTCACAAGTATTGAAGGGAAATGTGTCTGGGCCTTCGGAGCTCTTGCTATCGAAATATCGGTAGAACTACACTAATTTTTCCAACCAACACGACGTCTTCCTTCTAAGGTTCGCGAGTCGTCCAAGAACTATGATAACCAAGCATTCATCCCCCAATCCCCGTGGAGCAATTTAACTACTGGCTTTCAATACTTTAGTGCATTGTATTGTACATATAACTTAATTTTTTTATCTGAAAATATGTTAGGTATAAAGAAAATTGTATTTTCACAACGTCGCTGTTCTTGTGCAAAATCGTCACAAGAACGGATTGATGCGAAATATATACTTTTATAAGTTCTTTGACCCCTTTGTCGCATTGTTCCAACCCTTAACTTGATTATCCCGGCATCTATCAAAAATCCACCGAGGTGGATAATCGATTGCCGAACAACCGAACTTAATTATTAACCCGGCAAACCGTTTTTACAATTTCTTGTTTGCAACTTCAAAGGCGTAAAAGTTTTTGAAATCTAAACCGCTAACTTACTCGTAATAAGATGGGGTTGGAGTTTAATCGAAAGAAACAACCCTTGTCATAAAAATACAAGATGAAACATTTTTAAACTTCGTTTTTTTCTACAATAGGCACAGTGGAAGTGAAGTGGAATTCATCTGGCTCAGCGGTTACTTAATATAAGAAATAAGATGATATGTTTTAGAAAAAGTGTCTAAACCACTTAATATGGCAGTTTTTTAAAATGTATTTTAAGACTTCAATGGAAGCTAAAGAAAGAGCCCATTTTTATTTCTTCTCGTTCTAGTCCCTTCTCCTATTGGAGGTTGTCTATCATCAGGTCAAACTTCACAATCCTTCACACAGCATCCCCAAATATGACAGGGAAATTACCCAAGGGGAATTATTTACCCTAGATCCTCATGTATGGGGGTGAATAAAAACATTTTAAAAATCAAAAAAAGATCGATTATATGTATGAAGAATGGTAAGGCTGTTGGTTTCGACAATATTGCTGCTGAATACTTTAAAGGAGATTTTAACCAGTGTTTAGAGAAGAGTTACACGCCATTAGATTGGAGAAGGGCTGTGATCATGCATCTATACAAAAGTAAAGGGTCAAGTACGGAATATGGAAATCACAGGGCTATTAGCCCGCTAAGTTCAGTTGGAAAGCTGTATGGTAGGATATAGATTTAAAGGGTACAAACGAAAACAAAAGATAAAATATGGGATGTGCAAGGTGCATTTAAGAGTAGAAGGGGGTGTATGGATCAGATTTTCTCGTTGCGTGTGCTCACAGAGAAGTTTCTGGCAAAAAACTGAAGCTAGCAGTCCACAACGGAGTGCTGATATCAACCCTGATATATGGCAGTGAGTCATGAACTGGCAGAGGAAGGTTGAAAGTAAACTGAATACTTTAGAAATGAGATCTCTGAGGCGAATGTGTGGTAAAACTATGTATGATCATGTGAAAAATGTTGAGATTCGTAAGTAATGCAAGGCTGATGTAAGCGTAGTGACGAAGATTAAGAAAGGGATGATTAAATGGTTCAGGCATGTAGAGCGAATGAATGAAGAAAGGAGTGTAAGGAGAATATATGACGCGAATGTGAATGGAAGAAGAAGTCTGTGATGTCCGAGGAAGACATGGCACGAGCAAGTGAATCAAATGCTTGAGTCGGACCATGTCAGAAGTCGGAATAACAGAAGAGAATTTATGAGACGTTGTATGAATGTGATTGAAGCAAGAAGTGTATGCCAAGATCGAGTTGTTTGGGGGTCCGTCCTCTCTACCAACCCCTGCGGGGAAACAACGAGATGTTTAGTTAGTTAGTTGTTTAGTTGTCCAGGTTTTAACCGTTACCTGATCAATTACCTTCAAAATGAAGAAGAATCTATCATAGTCATAAAATAAATTCACTAAAAAACCAATTGTTCTAAAGATAAATAACATTTGTAAAAATGCAAGATAGGTATTACAATCGTTAGGACATCGACTCTACCATATGTTGCAGATATTCATAGTTTAAAAAAATTACAGTCCGCGTCTTATTTATGGTAAATAATTCAATCGTCAAACAGTTTGACGAGGGTATCAGACTCCCTGAAAGGGTAGAACGTAGACGGCAATGCATATCAATGATCGATCGGCCGCAAGATAAACGATTTGTTGCCAAATCCGCTACCGTAACGAATCGTTGCGGATTCCGTTTGGTCGTTATACGACGCCACGCATCGTTATAAAACAAGCATAGATAAATATAATGTGTATAAAGTATGCAGGAGTATTTTTTTCGATCGCAGATTTGACGGATGTTTTTCCCCTAAGGGAGGTTTGATGGGATCGCAAAACGAAAAAAGGTGATTGGGTGGGAATATTTTTTTCTTTTTATACGCGTTTTTTCATGCACGTCAATCAATCTTTTGATTTTACGTGATTTGGGGGTATTTTGCTTTTAAGCACTGTGCGTGCGGAGGCAAGATTTGAAATGTCAGATTTAACGTGATCTTAAGCGTGAAATGGTACTTCGCATGGAATAATGCAACATTGCTACCCAATTATTTTTAAACTGATTAACTCTGCGAGGGAATGCACCCTGACTGTTGCTTTTTGGAGCTATCGTTCGGTGCATAAAAGAAGAAACATTATTGAAAATGTTGCTTTTTTTTTAAATGTCCACACTGTGAAATTTATAGTTCCTACCGACCTTGTGATTGAGAATTACATGTTTAAAAATAAGTTGGAGGTCGGCAAAAAAAAGACGGTTACTTTGTGTATCGAGCTCGATCCTTCCGACTATCAACCGGAATCGAATCTCCAAATACCCCTCAGGTGGGATATATTGAATGAACTATGTTATACCTTTATCGGCAAAGGATACTGGGTATGTCTGAGTATACTGAGTAGAGAAAATAAATGTAAAACAAAAAATAAATATTATAATAATAATAAATTCGTAGAATAGACTTAATATAAGAATAATATAAGAATAGGAAGTAATATTTGTACAGCGCCCCTGAGGTGATTTCTCACAAAAGCGGCGCTATTGAAATGGTCCAATTATTATTATTATTATTATTATGTCGAAGAGAACGAAGTCACATCAAATGAGTAATGTGTACAATTTGATGAATTCGAAGGTTTCATATCTGTTTCATAAACTGCAGTGGTCCCGTGACTGTCATGCATATAACACACGACGCTTAAGAGACCATTTACTTGTTCTACCCAGATATATCTAACCGCTGTATGTGAGGCCAGCTACAAGTATTTCTCAACAAAACTTTGGAATGAAATACCATTATTTATTCGAAGATCGACATCGCTGCGGTGCTTCAAGAAGTTCTGCATCGAATAGTTACTGACTGCACAGTCAGCCGCACAACTTTATAAACATTGATAAATATTAAAATGGATACTTGTGTTAGTGATGGCATATTTTTTTATTATTTTAGATTAAAAACTTTTTAATTTCATTTTATTTAATTTAATTTATGAGTATCGATTTTTTGTAAGATATGTAATTTTAACTTTATTTAATTTCTATAGGTACATAAGCTGGACTAATCTAAACTCTAGAATTAATTGCTAAGGAGTGACTCTTTTGCCAATTGCTAAAATTGAATACTATATAAAAATAAAAAATTGTAAAATAACTTATTTTACAATAAATGCAATTAATATTTTTTAGTATTCTTATATAATTATGGTTCGCGGGAATTGAATCAGCAATCTACGGACTTTTGGATGTACGACCGCTAGTCGACAATCGATCATAATTTGATCAAAAGCTGCAACGGACGGAGAAACGGATCCAAATTCAAACTAGAGTTATTCGTCGACTCTGTGATCATCAAATGTAATGGAAGTTTAAAACAACCCAGTTTATGAAAAATACATAGACCACTTTGTTGTAGACAAGGACATAGTTGTTAAAAAACGCCGGTCTATTTGCTATTGACAGATTTAAATTATTTCTGGGAACCGCAGATTTGCGGTATTTAAAAACGCGTCACTGCTGTAAACAGCGTCCAAATACCTTACACGGATATCTGCAAATGCACGTATGCTGTAATTGAGCAACACAGCTTCAATTTCTGCGTGTAATTGCATTACCTGGACTGTGTGTAATAGTAACTGACGTTTCCAATAAACCGTTTACATAATTCCAACGAATAATAAAGTCCTTTTACATTGAATAGGCTCTACGCCAACCATAATCCTCTTACTTGACAACCTTACTACAGACCTTTAATGGACGAATATTATCGAATCCATATATTATGTTATGAATATTTTTAATGGATTTGTAACACGATCAATAAACGTTATTATTTACAAATGGTGATAGAAAAAGAACGAATGATTTGTTGTATAATTTCTTCAAACGATCGGTATTCACTTTGTGACGTCATTATTAATAAATGAATTTTAAAATACGCTTAGTATTCATCACTTTATAAACATAAATTGATATCTACATGTTTCGAAAGCGATGTTTTCATCATCAGGAATATATGAATACTAAAATAATTTTGAATAAACAATTGATAAACATAAGAACATAATTATGTAATAATAGATAAATTATAAACATAAACAAAAATTGATTGAAGTATGGTAGGTAAGTAATTAATTTGTATTAGAAATTAAAAAAGAAATTATTTTATTTATTAATATTAATATGAAAATAAAATATAGACACATTAACATGAATTGATCATCCTACAAATATAAATAAATCCATATACACATAATATCGGTTAGTTGGCTGAGCGGGCCAAAGCGTCGGGTTCCTAACCAGGCGTTTCGGGTTCAATCCTCTGCCAAGCCCTTCATTATTACACAACCAACATTTCTGCTTATAATAATTATAGTAAGAGAAATTGAAATATTGTTAGGTAATTCGTAACCTTGGGAATATTTGCCGTATCGTTAAAAATACCTTTCATTTTGTTATTTATTTAAAATGCGGTTAATTGTGAAGTTTGAGAGACCTTTGAATAATTGTTTGGCAACTG
Source organism: Halesus radiatus (assembly GCA_022606495.2). Taxonomy (NCBI): domain Eukaryota; kingdom Metazoa; phylum Arthropoda; class Insecta; order Trichoptera; family Limnephilidae; genus Halesus; species Halesus radiatus. The sequence continues at coordinate 50,930 of JAHDVE020009496.1, read as the reverse complement.
ATCACACGGGGTGAGTTTGAAAATAGAATGTTAATAGAAGAAGAATAAGTGTTCTATTGGAGGGTAAGCTGCTCAAAGAGTACGCGGTTCATAAGAGTACGCAGCGGCCATATTAGGGACAAGCGTGATCTTAGCAAAAGTATTAACTTAATTTTGATAGTTATAGGAAAGTTTTGGAAATATTATCAATATTATAGTTAAGAGGTAAAATTTTCATATCGCATCATTTTCTTACAATATTTGTCCATTTACAAAACGTGTTGTGTAGCGCGTAAATATTCTTCTGGAATTATTATTTTTGCTGTCTTCTAAACAAACAACGAAATACAATTCGGAAGCATTTTCTCGTTGTTTAAACTATATGGCACAACTCATTCTGATAAACTTGGATATATCGCTCATAGTATTGTATAGTACTCACGATGTGAATTAGCAAGAGTTCGCGCGCACTCTTGAGAGACAAGTTTTTTTGAGACATTTTTTCGTTGATTTTAGTATTCATTATTTTCTCAATCAGAACAAATATTTTAAATATGTCAAAATTAAGACTAAAGTTTTCAAGTATTAAAACGAAAACAAAAAAAAAATTAAATAACATTTTTAAAATGCTGGAAATTTTCTGGCACTGTGCAAGGAGCCTAGAGGACTGACACCCTATGTATTTGGTGGCTTAAAGGTAACTTATTTTACCAATAACCTTCTAATGTATATAATGTCAATGACAAATTGGATTTAAACAGTAACTTCAATGTCATGCAATGTGCAGTGTTTTCTAATATATGTGTCCTGTGCGTGCAAAGTCATATCATCTTAGCCTAAAACATTGTAATTTAACGTTTTAATCTGGAGTGCCCTACCAGGTAAGTATGTTTTCTGTATAAGTACATAATAAGATTATTGAGGTGATTTTTCACAAAAACGAAAAATCCAACATACATTTGCATTGAGGAATACGCATTTGATGCGTGCGATTGTTTCGCATAGTGCGTACTCTTGCAACATGGGTCAGCAAGGGTTGTCAAAATTATTGCTCTCGTATATTAACTTTTTAAATGTTTTATCGAATCTGTTATTTTTTTTTTAAATGTACCCATATTTGTAGTTAAATAATAGTTCTTTCCTAACAATTAATAAATACATTTCAATAAATTAATTCTGTGAGTGTAAGCACAAATCCAAAAAGTGCGTACTCTTAGAGCACCTTTAATTATATCAATTTAAAGAGTATCAAAAAAGTATCAAAAAATCGAAATACTTGCTAATTCACATAAATAACAACAGATCTGCAAATATTCACAACAAATAATTGAGTTTCCAGTCTCCTGTATTCCGTGCAGAACAATACCACGTGTAACACTTTAATCCACGTTCTGTAACAGTAGCATCCCTCCTGTGTGGGTGGAAATGGTCTGTATGTGGTTCGGCTTGTACCCAGTGCCATAGCCATTGTTGGGAGTGCATGGTGTCGAGACAGGCACGTATTGTTTGTCGTTCAATCAAAGCTTTATACACTGAATCCCTTGAATACTAATTTGTCAAATTCCCCGTGGATTCCGGGTAACGCGAAATAATTGCTAGGAAAGTGCGGACAGTTTTTTACTTTAAGTTCTATAGCGAATTAAATAATTTTATTCATCAGAGAACCATTATGGCTCACACACGTCTTCACTAAAATAATGACAATAATATTCGAACGATTTTTATAGCGCTGTTTTCATGAGATAATCACCTTAATGGCGCATGTAAAGGAATACAAAATAGAATAACCATTGAACGGCGAAACTTTTTACAAAGACATTTTTACGGACAAGAATATACTGTCAGCCCACAGAGTCAGTTAGTTCTATCACGAGCTCGGATCAAAGTAAAGGAGGCAATATATTATTTCTATTGATTTTGGTAAGCGATAAGCAATCATGTGCATGAATTGAAATCGCAGTCAATTTTTAATAATACATTTGGGTAATATCTGGTATTTAACAAATGACAAGATTGTTTTTTTTCCTATTGTAAATCTTTTGAATAAATTTCCTTGGGGGTTGATATACATTTCCCTGCGATCATTACTTATCATTTAGATTCCCAAAATGAACAAACAGTATTCACAAAATGCAAAGAAAATCTTCACAATACAACGAAATGCAGTTTTGACACCAAACAGACGCGAAATGATTAATTTTTATCCGACACAAAGCCGCTGTGGGGGTGCAAACACCTCTCCTTCCATACCTATTTACTATAGCTGTACTGGGGGGGTATCCATAACTAGTCACTGTTACCACCCACACTGACCGAAACTACAATGTCATCGAACAGGTACAGTGCGATGAAATGTGTTCAATTGTTTTAACTCGAATCTTGGATTTTCCCACCGAAGATATTTAATCTATAAAGCAGAAAACATTTTTGTTTGGATAACTGAATCAGCAAAAACTGTTTTCTGGGTCAACGCAATTATTTCCGCTTTTCCACAACATTTCCATCAAGAAGCTATGAAGATTTTGATGATCCATTGAACAAACCAAAATAAATTAAGTCATCATATTGTTCGTTTCATATTTTAATTTGTAATTATTTAATTAAGATAATATAGGAAAACGGGTGTTGAAACTCTGCTAAACTGGATTGTAACTACAAGCAATATACAAGATCTATGGAAGAAACCGAGATATTGTGATAGCTTTAATATAAAGTCATTAAAAGTAAGAAAAGAATGCTCTAAAACTCAATCTAACCTAACCTAATAATTTGCTTTTAATTTTTATTTTAAATGAGAAGATTAATTAGGTTAGGTTAGATTATGTTTTCGAGCTAGTTTTTTTTCAGTACTTTTAATGTCTGTATATTATATTATGTTGACACAATCAAACAATACGTGTGACATATAATATATAATTATCATAGCAAACAGTAATGACGTCTTAGTATTCCAGTGTACCCTGTACACAATATCCCAAAGTGAGTCTGTTTCAATAAATCACCGGCGGGCGGCGCTAACGTCCGCGCGGAGGCTTTAGCGGGGACGCAAACCGCGGACAATACAGCCAGTGCATTAATCACACATCCGCTCAGCGTCAATATGAGCTTTCCCGCTTTCCGGTATTTTTCATTTTGATTTGCCGCCCCTTTTTCACGCGTCCATTTGGTCGTTTTGCATAAATACTCTATGGGGACAATGCAACAATACGGATCCATTATTCAGAAGAACAGTTTTTTTTAGCAAATAGTTAATGCTTGATGATGTAATTTTTTTATATTTATGTTGAAAACTATTCATTACACCTTTTACAATATTACAATATCTTGTAGAGACATACGTTGTTTTCAAATACAAAATACATTACATTGGATTCGAATTCCACAAGTATTGGGTAATCATGAATACAATATATACAATAACTCATTGAAAGCGCCCTTGAGGTGATTTAATTACTAAATGGTGCTATGTAAATAGTTTTGGTCCATTTGCATATATATCATTACAATCGGCCATGACGTACAATTAGGACATGATGGCCTCCGTGGTTCTGTGGTTACTATCCTCGGCTACGAATCCGGAGGTCACCGGTTCAAAAGCGTGGGCAAGTCAATTTTATGTGGTTAATTTGTGTTATATCACAATTTATTCATTTAATATAATATATAATACATTTGCGGCACTTTCCAGAGTTGTAGATACTTTCAGTGTTGCCCTGGTGAAAGGTTACCATTCAGAATCAAAACGTTGCTTGAAATGGCTTTAGCCGTATTTAGTGACCAGATCTGAATAATCAGGCACTTCTCCACCTTCCTCTTCCAAATATTTTTTTCTTCAGCCCCACAACATACCTAAATTGGGGATGCCATAGTCTCACCGGCTCTAGAAGGTTGGGAGCAGTTGGGACTCAGGTGCGGTAATCAGATAAAAATTAAAATAAATCCGGAATACTCGGAATATTATTATCTTTCACTGATATTAAAGCACGGACCCGCCACGATTCTGATGTGTACAAATGGAACATAAAATCGAATTATCAAAATATAAAATAGAAGATACTATTAACCAATCCTAAGTGAAACAAGAAACCAAAAAAAAAAAAACACAGAAAATAAAAAGGTATCAGTCGCTTGATTCCCAGATGCGCCTGAAACCTTTATATTTACTGTGTTTTTTTTCGGTTTCATGCTTCACTTAGGATTGGTTAATATTGATAATCTAACTGCATCTCTTTATATGGTCTATAAATGATGTGTACTGATAGTGTCAAAAAAAAATAATTATAAAGGAATAATGTAAGAATAGGAAGTAAGATTTGTACAGCGCCCTTGAGGTGATTTTTCACAAAAACGGCGCTAAAAAAATCATCCTATTATTATTATTATTATTATTGTCTTCTTCAATGATTGAATAATACAATGAGGTTTATAAGCTTATTTTTTGTTAAATATTTTTTGGACTTGTAGAAAAGTCAATAGATGTCCCATAAAAATACAAATCGGATAGATATACCCGAGACACTATCTAGCTTGCAAATATATTCGTGTAGAACTTTGTAATCATAATAGAGATAGCAGCAAATAATATGGGATTTAATGGGAGATAATATTGGCAAGTCTTGAAGTTGAGGTATGATATCGATGAAGATGGTGTAAAGTGAATTGTTCTCATTAGCTCAGTTGGTAGAGCGATCGTCCCGGTAAGCCTGATACCCTTTTATTTTGTGTGGTTTTTTCGGTTTCGTGTTTCACTTAGGGTATGTTAATATTATCTTCTTCAATGATTAAATATTAAAGATAAACCCTAGCAAGTAGCATTTGTGCAGCGCCCTTGAGATGATTTTTCACAAAAAACGGCGCTTTACAAATCATCCAAGTATTACAATTATTATTATTATTATTAAAATGAGGTTAATAAGCTTCAATAAGTTATTAAAATAAATCGAATATTAAAAAGTAATTATAATTTAGATTGATTTTTGTTCATAATTATGTTATCATTTAACAAATGCTAAGATTATTAGCGAAACCGGTATGCGCAGAGTGGGACTTTCAGAATTAACAAAAAACTTTTTAGCTTTCTGTTTCTGAATATATTTGTCTTTTAAGCTTGTCCATTCCACCCCAATTAATTAAAAACCCTCCCGTATGCACAGACGCTTTTTCCATCAATTTTTCATATGGACTCTTTCTTTTTTGGTTCAGTCACAATCAGCCACCGAGTTTTCATTACAGTTTTCCCGATTCTTTTTTTATACAGCAGCGAACATTAGCAAATACTGTGAAAATGCCGCTTGCATTGTCTTCCACAGTAAAATAATTAATCCTCCTGGGTAATAAATGAAAACGGATTATCTGTGTTCCTTTTTATAAATGTTCTCCAGTTACCTAATTAATTTTTATGAATTATTTAGTTCTTTAACTTTTTTTCATCAGCCATAACGTTCTACATCCATAAACACACACATCACCACAATCCACACATCTAACCTGATGATGGACACTGTAACGTCGTCCGAAACGTTGGTTAAAAGAGGAGGAAAAGCAACACGGCATAATACCCCAAAAAATTATGATTATAATTCTTTATTCGCGTGGACGTTATTAGTTGGTTAGGGTAATTCGGGAATTAGTAATAAAACTTAATTTTTATTTTTTTATGTCATTGCCGTATACGTTGTACGTTACCCACCTCACTAGATGATGTCTGTTCTGAGATGGTTCGAATATATTAAGACTTTGTTTTTGGATACGGAATAAAAGCAGTAGCGCCTCGAGACTTTGGAGTGAGCTAGGGTGGTAAGATTGAAAATTACGACTTTATTAATGTAGTTTTAGCTGAATATGATTTTTATTCTTTTTCAAAATCTCAATTGTTTTAAAACTTTTTTTTAAATCACCGTTAGCCCTTAAATAATCAATTCCTTTAATGGCCGATATTTCATACAGTAAAACAAAAATAAATAAAATAATTCTCATCCGTACTAGATATTTACTAAACCTTTCATTAAAAAATAGATCATTCCGTTTGGATGGGTATTTTGGCCTCCAATCCAAAATTCAGTTTTGTATGAAACAGGCACCGCAGCCGTTCCCCATAAGTGTTAGGTGGGACAGTGCCTCATCTAACTGAAAAATCTTCACGTAAAAAAATATAGTTTACGTCTTCAATAATGTCGTATTTTCCAATCTTACCACTCTAGGTCACTCAAAAGTCACGAGAAGCCACTGAATTCAATTGGCAGAGATGTTACTACTAAATAGAGTAGAGGTTTTGAGTTCGTGCCTCCGTCATGAGCGTATCATTTTATTTACTGTTTCATAATTTCATTGAGAATTAGTTATTGATATTATTTTCGATAAATAATATCACAATAAAGCGGAAGCTCTAAATTGGTAATTATGATTCGAATAAAATTAACTACTCCATCAACCTTTTAATTGGACACTCTGAAAGCTTTATTAAACTAGTCACGTGAAAGTGGTACACCCTCCCGAGTAGATATGCGCAAATTCATCTTCATCTTAATGCAGCCTCCGCCGCATCTGGTTGCCTTACACGACAGCAATTAAAACCCGACAAGCCATAAATCAGGCGGGCGTTATAGCTATTGACAGGCCTTCATTATGCGTAATGAAGTCACTGATATGTGATAGATTCGGATGGACTTAGGTCATTGGTGCATCGCTGTATTAATTTTAATACAATATTTTACAAAACAAAAACAATTTAAATAAAAAAAACCTAATTAGCACAATCAACAATCTATCATATATTTCTCACAACATTTTGGAAAAGGAAAATCTCCTAATGTAATATTTTTGTACCTCTTACATCCGTTAAGCCTTTTAAAAATAAGAAATCCCTGAACACCAAATCAATTCATCTCCACCTTCTAATGAGTGATTTGTAGAAATTTGTAGAAAAAATGTTGAGTTTTGTGCGAGAAATTTACAATTTTCATACCAATAATGTGAATTTTGCCATTTTCACCAGAATAACGCGTAAATCGTTATATTCTGGTCAATAACGCCTTTTGTCGTATGTATTTTCCACGCGATTTCCTGGTATTTTAAAGTAAGAATGTAATATTTCTACATACTGAATATTTCTTTGTCCATGGTTTTAACAAGTTTGAACAGACATTAATGGAACGCAGCTAACTTCACGTCGAAAACGCTATTATTTTTTTTTCCGGTAGGAAAAAAAATGGCACTCCACTGCATTTTTTTTGCTGCAAAATACTAAAAAGTTTGTTGTTGAAAAATACCAAATACCAGCCTCAAACGAGCTCCTTACTCGGGAAGCCGGGGCCTATGACAGTTGAGTGCCTATTCTGTACGACGCGTGGTTAAATACATAGAAATTAGAACCATCATAGAACTAATGTGATGATAATACCTAATATCATCATCTGGGTATCAAAAGCGCATGAGCACTATGCTGAAAACAAGTTCTGGTACTATGTCGTTAAGCAATGCAATTATTTCAAAACGATATCCTTTATGTAATCGTATTATAAAATGAATGACATTATTCTTGCAAATTTATTCCTGTCCAGTAATCCCACATTCCAATAGCCCCGTTTATCAAAATTAGTACGCACCGTTCGGTTGGAATGGTTGTGATGATGTTGCTACCGTATTACGCCGATGGGAGATTTATTACCCCACGTAATTCACTTCGCAAATTATTGTCTCGATTACGTCTAACGGCAGAACGACGTAACGACATGTTGGCCGTAACTCTGCGATTGTAGTGAAAGGCCGCATGTTGGCTATAGGGAAAATAATGTATTTAAGGTGTTTTACTTGACATCACACTGATCAAACCTGGAAAAAAATTGCACCATCAACAACATCAACAACTTACAAAAACAACAACTTACAACATTAACAACTACTAACAACAACAACCAACTAACAACAGCAACCAACTAACAACAACAACCAACTAACAACAACAACCAACTATCAACAACAACCAACTAACAACAACATCCTAAAACAACAACCAACAACTACAACCAACAACCAACAACATCAACCGACATCAACACCCAACAACAACAACTTACAACAACAACAACATCAACAACAACAACTAACAACAACTTGCAACAACTTGCAACAACTTGCAACTTGTAACAACTTGCAACTTGCAACAACTTGCAACTTGCATCAACTTGCATCTTACAACAACTTGCAACTTGCAAAAACTTACAAACACTTGCAACATGCAGCAACAGCAGCAACTTGCAGTAACAACAGTAACTTGCAGCATCAACAATATTAACTTGCAGCAACAACAACAGCAACAACTTTCTGCAAGAACAACAACAGCAACAACTTGCACCATCAACAACATCAACAACTTACAACAATAAGAACTTACGAGAACAACAACTTGAAAAAACAACAACTTACAACAACAACAAATACTAACAACAACAACCAACTAATAACAACAACCAACTAACAACAACAACCAACTATCAACAACAACCAACTAACAACAACATCCAACAACAACAACCAACAACTACAACCAACAACCAACAACCAACAACAACAACCAACATCAACACCCAACAACAACAAAAACTTAAAACAACAACATCATCAACAATAACAACTTACAACAACTTACAACAACTTGCAACAACTTGCAACAACTTTGTTCCAAGTTGCAAGTTGTTTCAAGTTGCAAGATTTTTAATGGGATCGTAAGATTCGTCACCGTGGTAGGATGCGGTGTCCTTAGCTCTCACTCTTTCTCTCTGGTGTCCCGTCTCTCGGTCTAGCGATGCGCCGGCACTTCGAGACGAGGGAAGGGATCGTTCCTTGTAGCTTTTCTCGGCGACGACTCCTCGCTTTAGAGGTAGATTTAGTTCGGCTGCTTGTTTTATCTTTAGTTCCGTTCCGTTCTACGGCCTTTATGGTAGAAACAGCTGTTCTGTAGCGAATTTCTGGCAATACGGTTGAGAGTGTTTTATAAAATAAACAATCATTTAAATTTACGGTGCACAAGCCTCGCTTAAACAGAACTACTAACCGAATGAATTTATAAACTAATGAAAAATTTAATGAATGAATATTTTTCTTACCATGAATATTTGCAATCTTTGTTTTCATCAATAACCCTAGATGATATAGATGTGTTTGAGTTGCTCTTCATGTCTCCATACCTGCTTCGCCTCGAAGACTTCGAGTTGCAAGGTGCAAGTTGTTGCATTAATGATTTTATGTTAATGATTATATATTTTATATTAATGAGTTTTTATTAATGATTTTATATTAATGATTTTGTATTAATGATTTATATTAATGATTATATATTTTATATTAATGAGTTTTTATTAATGATTTTAAATTAATGATTTTGTATTAATGATTTATATTAATGGATAATATTAATGGATTATATTAATGGATTATATTAATGAATTATATTAATGGATTGTATTAATGATAATATTAATAATATTAATATTAATATTCATAATAGTGTTAATATTAATAATAATAATAGTTCTTTATTCCAGAAGGTGTGCAGAGGTAGTGCAATGCAATACGTTCCATAAGTGATAATAATACAAACAAAAAACAATAAAAGGTACGGAAAATAAGACGAAAATCAGATAATCATAAACAGATTTAAATTAATTAAGGTGTGCATTTGTTGTTTTAATGGAATGTTCAAAGAATCATAACTTGGGATCGAAGTAACGCTATGAGCTTGAAGTAACTGTATTGTATATGAATTTGCAAAACGTATTCCAATAGCGAGTAACTATCGGGATTAGGTTTTTTTGTAGACAAAATTATAAATTAGATACTGCTTTTAGATTTAACTATCAAATCTGTTCACTCAATCCGTTCGAATGCTAGCCGACCATCCTATCTAGTGAACTATTCAGATACCGAACCTACAGTCAGACATTAATAGGAGACAAAAAAGAGGGCGCTGCGATCGTTTAAAATGTTTTAAATGGTCTCACCAAAAAGAGAAGAAAAAAGCACAATGGTCAAAGCGCATTTTTTTTTATTTAACCAACCGGTGTTCTGATATTTGTGTTACTTTCTGAGATGAGATGATTCTATATCATATTGTAAGACAATTTTAAAAAAACATTGTTTACAACTTTGCAAGAAGATAATCATGGAAAAGCGATATTTTTCGAGGTTCTGATATTTGTGTATCGACATAACTATATATTAGATATTAGATAAATAAAAAACAAAATCAAATTCACAGATGAAGATTATTAATTTAGTAAACAAACATTTAAAAATTATGTCGTTTAGCGTTGTTTCTTTAAAACAAACTGTCAAATACGAATACGTGAAAACATTTAAATTTGAAGAACGCATTTCAAAGACGAAGTGAGTAGCTTTGTGTTGCCATAGTAATGACATTTTGTAGCTCAAAAATAATAAATATCTATAATTAAATGCCTAGCTATACATAGCACAGTTTCATACCTAATATAACGGAGATATTCATCCCTGAGTCATTTGCATAGGATGGTAAGAAATGTACCCACCAACTATACGTTTCACACCGGGCACTCTGGCCAATGATAATTTATGTGACTGAAGATAATATTTCACCGCTAATTGATAAATCCGCCACGCCGATTGCTCGTGTGATTTATTGGGCGTCGTAATACCTGCATGTTTCAGTTCGGGCCTGCTTTCCAATACGTATGATTCGATATAGAAATAGTTCCTAGTTTGGTACTGCCATTTAAATTTCCAAATAACGATAAATCTTTCAGCGAACACCTTAAATATCCTAGAAATAATATCGAAAGTGCGTTAATTTTCTCAGGTGACTAATGACTAATAATATGACTGACAGATTTAAGAAAAACATGTAGGTACAGGTAAATCATTTTCGAAACAGCACAAATTTATGAATTTTTGAAGTCAGTTTGAAACGATAATATTTGGATACTGGGTGCGTAGTGACGTTTGTCATAAGCTTCAAATAAATTTATATATCTGTGAATGACAAACAAGAAATTATTTGCCATAAAGAGGTTTATGGGACTTCCACAAAATTTTTGCTTGTTTATTATAATTTGGGTTTAAAACCCCTAAATGCGAATAAAAATAATCTTAATTCAACAATATGTAAACCAAAACTATTTCTCTTTTCAAGGGCAAGATTCGGAAATATTTTAAATGCAGTAATTTTTTTTAAAAACCTTCTATATATTCTTCCATAAATCATTTTCTATACAGACAAATAGTTAAAGCTCCTGCATCTTTTCATTTATTCGCTGAAACAGATTTTATATCTCACTAATGCATTTCTTAAAAACCTATAAATATTGCCAAGAGGTGGGAGTCTACCCACCCCTATACACACCATATAAAACCCACCCTCTCACGGAACGAAGTGGTATTCCCAAAGGAATTGTAGTAGCGTTAGAAAGTCTGTCAGCGCATAAATTTCATCTTATTTATGCCATATTATTGAGATTATTTTCCTACTTTCTTTAATGCCGTTATTTTGATACTATCTACGATTAAAAGGGACGATATTATATTAGAGCGTTGATATAAAAAAAAAATTTGCAGATTATAGAAATCAAAAAATGTTCACTTTTATTATAATATAGTATCTAATCTTATTAAGAGGACCTGTTTCAAACAAAACTTAATTTTGAATTTGAGGTCAAAATACTAACCTAAAGCTAATGTTTTTTTTTCATCAAAAAGTATAGTAAATATCTAGTACGAATGAGAAGTAATTTATTTATTTTTGTTTTACATGATGAAATATAGGGCATTAAAAGAATTAATTATTCGCGATTTTAGAGGCACCTTTAACAATTATTTGGGGGCTAACGGTGATTTAAAAAAAGTTTTTCCCGTCTGCTTTTAAAATATAATGAAATATAAAATAAAATATGTTTTAAAAATGTTAAAATAAGCATTATGGTGGACATTAAAATAAATTACAAACGACCAATTTACGTTGGAAGACAAATTTGGCGTACATAATTTAAAATATCGACTCGAAAAAAGGTTGTTTTTTAATGTTTTATTTTTGTATTTTTATTTACAAAATCATGTTTTCATAGCAAATACTATAATTAAAAAAAAGCAGTAAACCCGGAAATAATTTTCTAAGTTGTCTTTAAAATTATGAAAATTGATTTTTTTTTCATGACCAATTAATAAAATACTTTTAATCCGTACTAGATATTTACTAAATCATTAATTTTAAAAAAAATGTCATTCAGTTTGAATGACATTTGTTTTGGTATTTTGGCCTCAAATCCAAAATAAAGTTTTTTATGAAATAGGCAACGCAGCCATTCCTCTTAAACAATAAATATTATTTATTCATTTATATAAAGACGAATCTCTATTGTATGTACTTCATTTTTTCACAACGAATTACAAAGCAGTTTTACAAAATCAAGTTTCTTTTTAAATGTCAAAGATAAAAAACCGGCAAGTTCAAAAACAACTTAGCCTAGAGATGCACTGTCCATGCAATGGTATATACGCATTCCAAGATGGGACAACCCAATAAGTCTTCCAATTTCAATTATTTTGTAATTTTTGGAAATGGTTTTTCATGTTTCTGCAAACTTATCTTTCCAAGGAGAAACGTATTTTTTATTATCTTCTGTATATTTGTTTTCACTATACAGTTTTATTATTAACGGGCACTCGTTTCCTAAGTACAAGCGACAGCTTACATTACGAATTGCACAAATCTGGTGTTCATGTAGAATATGTTACAAACTAATACTAACTAATAAAAATAAATAATTTTAAAAAAAATTGGCATGAAAATGCCTAAATTGATATTGCGATAAAAAATATCGTTCCGAAATATTATTTAATTTTCACAGGTTCTGACTAAAAAGTTATACAATGTTAAAAACATATATGGATAGAATTGGAATAAGTCAGATTATCTATTTTCTTTGGTTTAATGCGAACGAATCGGATAACTTTTTTTCAAATTTTGAGAATGATGCAGTGGAAAGACTTCGTTGGGAAAATAGTTACCTAACTACAACGTTTGAATAATTCTTTTGTTTTTTACTTAATCAAATTTTGGACCAAATGCATGCATTGTTTAATTTAGGTTCTTGTTTTCTCCATTTTTCTAAAATTTCTTTCCAACGTACCTACCTACAAAAAGTTTCAAAATAATCGTAATGAAAAATAAAGGCTACATTCGTTCACCTGAATTCAAATCCATAAATCTCAATAAAAAGCTTCGTCATATATCCTATGATTCTTCATCTAATATTGGGTAGATACCCAACGCAGATTCCCTAAAAAATACTTGTCCTCTCATTGTCTTAAGTATATTCTTGATTCCATTAGCGTCGTTACGGAAGCTGTTCTCATTCATTATTCCTGTTTCATAAATCTCTTATTCCTGTCTTTGGCTTCCGGCATCGTAATGATATATTATTTCATACATACCGGTAGGTAGATAGGTAGATACTACATATCTGTTGCCGAAGCCGTGAACTGAAAAGATGCAAGATTTATTATTTCAGTGTTCTGTCGCCTTGTTTTGATATATTTCTATTTTTTTCTGCCACTATTTCATGTAATATATTGCTCCTTGGGAATAATGTAGCTATATAGGTATCAATAACATGTGCATATCCTATATTTTTGGAATTTATACCCATTTTATAAATTGAAGGATCAATAGGTAGATATATTAAGTAATGTAATTTTTTGAAAACGATCAAAAGTTTCTCAACATACCATAATCAAAGACGTTCCAGCATCCAGAACCAAAAAAAAAATCCGGTTGTTCGCACTCCTATAATGTAAGTAATTTTGAGTACTTGCATATTATACTGCAACATTAATATAATTTGTACCCAATAAAATTAATTAATTATTTCTCCCACGATTTCCGTGTTCTTTTATTTTTCAACAATTAAGTAGATTTTTTTTTGCCCAATATTCAAATAAATTTTAGGCTGAATTGATGCTTAAAAAAAAACCGAGACAAAAATTTCGCAAAGTTGAAGCGTACCATTTAAGAGCTTTTTCGGGAGGTCAACTAATTTTTTTGGTTCATAAGTTGAGATTACCTGAGTGCAATAAAATTCGAACAGTAATTGTTGATATTAATTAAAGCGCACACTTTATTTCCGAAATTAATCCAGTTGCTATAAATTTCCGAATGACAGAGCACTCTTCAATATGCATTTCCCTGAGCGACCATTCTATAAATCTTCCTCGCGAGTGGAGGCGATTGTGAAACGTGCTCTCCTGGTGGAAAAGTTTTCAATTTATTCATGGATTAAATTATTTAATTCACTTAAAGAAATAAAGATATTGAAGCTCGATTAAAAAATATCGAAGTTCCCACTTCGTACGACGCAGATTTGAAGGTACCTTCAGATACAAGAACCTCTGACTTCGGAAAAATAAAGAAATAACTTTTTTTATCATACCCGCACGAAAGCGAACTTATTTTTATAAGTTTCCAGTCTCGCTGTTTAGTGTTTTCATTTCTAATTATTACATATTTTGTCATAGTTTTAAAAAGGGGAACAATCAAATTTTTGCTATGGTTAGGAACCGCACACCAAAATCAAAACCCATTCGAAGAATTTCTCATCCAGTACAATTTAAATGTTGCTCATATATATTAACTGATAGTAGAAGGTATATTCCTCATCCACGCGTAAATTTCTTTGAAAAGCGGTAAAAAAAGTTTTTTTTTAAATTAAAAAGTTTTACTTAAAAAATATACTTTGTTTACACCAGTTTATAAATACATATTACAATTTTTTGTATTTGTTTTCATAATGATATTTATAATAAAAAATAACTTCTTTTTAATTTCTAATATAAATTTGTTATTCAATGTTTTATAATATTTTTTTTATTAGCTCCTTTCATTTATTACTTACCTACTTTAATCAATTTTTCTTTATGTTTATAATTTTTCTATTCTTAAATTATTGTGTTCTAATTCTTATCATCTGTCTATACTTGAAATTATTTTTTAGATTCCCGATGATGACAGCATCGCTATCGAAACATGTAGATATTTATGTACATTTATAAAGTGGTGTAAACAAAGTGATGCGGCGGTTATTCTATTTCCGACAGCAGTTATCCGGAAATGAATGCGATTGTGAAATGAGGAATATGTAAGGAAAAGGACTCACCGAATTCACTTATCACTCCATGGCGGCTTGCGTGATTTCGACCGGGCAATTCCGGATGGCGAAATCGTTTCAGCAAACTGGTTCGGTCCGGACCTCTTCAGCGCTTCAGGGTAGCGGCACTTCAATACTTCGCGGCGGTGAAACCGGGCAAGGCCGGGTAGCGACACTTCAGTAGTAATCGCGCGGTGTCTTGATTAGGAATCCGGGCAAGGCCGGGTAGCGACACTTCAATAGTGATCGCGGCGGTGAAACCGGGCAAGGCCGGGTAGCGACACTTCAATAGTGAACGCGGCGGTGAAACCGGGCAAGGCCGGGAAGCGATACTTCAATAGTAATCGCGCGGTGTCTTGCTTAGGAATCACTGAGGATAAAGATTTACTCAGGAGCTTGGACTGGAGCGGGGGGGAAGGGGGTTTGAAAGGTAATGAAGGGGGGAACTTCACAATCGCACCGTGTCGAAGGTATGCAGTGAATAAACTCGCGTGAACATGCCCCCGGCCTTGACCAGATTGGTCAAATGGACCAAAGTAATATTAAACAAATAATGCAATAAAATTCAGTGAAATTATCTATGCTGAACCTGCGGTGAATAACTAAACTAGACGAAAGGTTTATTATCTATGTATATTTGTTAGTTACTAATAAATTATTTTATTGAGCTTACACTGAACGTACTACGAGCTAACCTATCCTAAGATGTCGTTGAATTTATTGTGAAGGTAGAGGACACAATTTAACGACTGGTCGTCGATAAATTCCATTCTTTGTTTTTACCGAAGCGACGCGAATTATCTCATCTTTACCCGGGAAGATTTGAAGAGTGTGCAGATATTCGTGTATTTTGATTACGCGATTGGCAACAAAGGTTTGCCAGCGGTGAGGTGATGAATGGATCCAACTCAATACTACTAGTCCGAAAATGCAAATATTGATTGAATACTATAGCTCGGGGAGTAATTATCTATCACCTTTTTTAAAAGTTGTGACAGTAATAATGTTGCGCATAACTCTAAGCGTGCTAAAGAGACAACTTTCAACGGTGCTACCTTTGATTTGGCACAAACTAATTCCACTTGAGTTAGGTTATCAAGAGTGGTCACGTGCGCATATACCACTCCTCCGTATGCCTTTTCGCTTGCATCAGCGAAACCAAAGAGTGTTAACATGCATCCTCCCACAACGCCTATGTGACGTGGAATATGAATAGAAGATATTAATGGCAATTCTGCGTTGAATTGTTGCCAACGTTGTGATATGCTTGCGGGTGGGGTTTCATCCCAATCGATTTTTAAATTCCAAAGCTCCTTTATTAGAAGCTTGGCGAGTACGATTATTGGCGCGACGAGACATAACACGTCAAAAAGTCTAGCGACAGAGGACAAAATATTGCGTTTTGTGCAAGGTCGATTATCTTGCGTAACTTCAAATGCAAAAATGTCATCTGAGGGATGCCAACGCAAATCAAAGATTTTTAGGGTAGCATCGTTATCGAAAGTTACGCTTTGCGATAAACGTAGTTCCAGTGGAACGTTTTCTAACACCTTCCTGGAATTGGATGCCCACTTAGCGAGTTGGAACCCCCCCGACTTGAAGATGGCGATTAGCTCTTCAGCTGCGTGAATACCTAGTTGCACATTTAAAACAGAGCTAGCGATGTCATCTACATAACTATCGCGAGTAATAATTTCCCTTGCGATGGGAAAGCGATCGCCTTCGTCTATTGTTAATTCTTGAATCGTTCTAAGAGCTAAAAATGGACTACATTTAAGACCGAATGCTACTCGATTATATTGATAAGCCTGGAGCGGCCTTTGCGGATCGAATCTATATAAAATGCGTTGATAACGACGATCTACTTCACGGACATTTATACATAAATACATTTGACGAATGTCGGCGGAAATTGCGATAGGAAAAAGGCGTAAGTTTAATAAAATGCAAAATAAATCGTTTTGTAGGCTAGGACCAGTGTGCAAAATATCATTCAAAGATAAATTAGTTGTCGTATTTGCGCTAGCGTCTAAAACTACTCTAACCTTCGTGGTTATTTTATCATCTCGTCTGACTGCGTGGTGAGGGATGTAGTACGCGTTCTCTTTCGATGAAATCTCTGCTTGGACCAGATAACCCTTATGTATATGATCCCTGATTACTTCGTCGTAAAGCGTTTTTTAATTCTGGTAGACGGCTAAATTTTCTTTCGAGCGCATAAAACCGATTTTCTGCAACTTGACGCGAATCACCCAAATTCTGTGGGTTGCATTTAAATGGCAACGCAACTTCAAATGAGCCATCTTCGAGACGATTAGTAGTTGACCTATAAATATTCTCCGTTTCTTTCTCTTCGAGACTGCGAATCGGTTCCGAACCGATATCTTCATTTTCCAAGAATTTTTTAATTAAATTATCACTATCATGCATGGCACAGAACGTTAATGCGGTGTTAGACATATTATTTATGTTATTTCTTACGCGGATAATGCGTGAATAAATGCTTTCAAATTGTTCCCAGCTTGAATAATCTGGACTATCATCCGGGTTCAATGTAACAATCATATCGTTAATTTGATCTAAAATATCTTCAAAATTCTTTTTCATTTCTGCAATAGATTCGGTTTCTGCCATAAATTTACTCGATCTTGAAACTTCAAAGTTAACCGAAACATTTTTTGAAAGTGTAAGTAAGTTATTTGCTCGTTTTAAAATGATGTCGCGCTTGTTCTTCAATAATAACAGCTGTCTATTTAATTTACCTTCCATTTTGTTGTAATATTCTGAAGTGACAACGAAAGAAAAAAATCAAGAAATTTCAATCAAATAACAGTGTAATTTCTGCGTAATTAATTAAGACGAGTAGTATGCGTGAATAATCAAGGTATATCGTTACTAGATTTATTTACTAAATTATAATGTCCGATACTGGACTGCGGTGCGTGGGTAGATTGAGTTAGAATTATTTATGTCCGATAATACGCGCAGTAGGTAGTAATCCGTACGTTCATGTACGTGAACGGATTTCACAGCGTGTCGTGATTAATGCCGTAACAATAATTATCAATATGAGTACTATACATTAATAGGGCATTAAATTCACTGAATTCTTTTGCGTGTAAGGATATTATCAAATTAATTTTAATTCAATCCGGTTCGAATGGGACCAATGATGCGGCGGTTATTCTATTTCCGACAGCAGTTATCCGGAAATGAATGCGATTGTGAAATGAGGAATATGTAAGGAAAAGGACTCACCGAATTCACTTATCACTCCATGGCGGCTTGCGTGATTTCGACCGGGCAATTCCGGATGGCGAAATCGTTTCAGCAAACTGGTTCGGTCCGGACCTCTTCAGCGCTTCAGGGTAGCGGCACTTCAATACTTCGCGGCGGTGAAACCGGGCAAGGCCGGGTAGCGACACTTCAGTAGTAATCGCGCGGTGTCTTGATTAGGAATCCGGGCAAGGCCGGGTAGCGACACTTCAATAGTGAACGCGGCGGTGAAACCGGGCAAGGCCGGGTAGCGACACTTCAATAGTGTTCGCGCGGTGTCTTGCTTAGGAATGAATGCGGATAAAGATTTACTCAGGAGCTTGGACTGGAGCGGGGGGGAAGGGGGTTTGAAAGGTAATGAAGGGGGGAACTTCACAATCGCACCGTGTCGAAGGTATGCAGTGAATAAACTCGCGTGAACACAAAGAATATTTTTTAATTAATTATTTAATGATGACGCCACAAAGTGAATAGTAATCGTATGAAGAATTATTAAAAAGTTTTGTTAGCAACAAGGTTTAACTACTGGTTCGATTCGTGGTTGTTTGCCAAATGATCCGCATTATCCGGAGAAGGTTTAAGGGTAGGGGTAGGGGTAACATATCACAACCTCAAAGCTTTACTCCAAACTATCCATAACCCCGGGAAATGCCCGGTACTTCAGCTAGTACGTTATAATACTGAAGGTATAAGTGGACGGTACAACGGGTTTTACATGCCATATACGAGCATGTAATACTGATGCCAAAACTTCAAAGTGATAATGTAAAAGAACCCATTCATTCCCATTTGTTTGGCACTTTAAAAGCTCATGGGTGGAGTCGAAGCAAATACCCGATCGTTTAAGTGTTTAAAGTATCGCAGGAAGCTTTTTCGCGTTTCCAAACATGGCAATAAATTCCGTACTCCATTCGGAATCAAATAATAATATTGTTGGGCTTCGTTGCATGACGCTACAAATTTTAAAACGTTTGACACATGCTTTTAAGGACTACACCCCCTCTATTGTTGGCACAGCGTTCTTTAAAATGCCATTTTATGGGGTAATATCGCATAGAATTTTCTATGAATTTCCTTCGGAAATATATTTCCTTGAATGGTTCCTGCCTGTATTGTTAAAATATGTTTTTATTCAATTTATTACGATGTGACTTTATAAGAAATCTAAATATTAAGAGATTATTTTAGTAAGTAAAATAGCATATCGAGTTTTTTGTGCCATAATACATATTGTCGCAAATTTGATCCACTCGGTAGGCAAATATGAAAGATATAAGGTTATTAACTGTAATTGTATTTAATTCGTACAACTCCGTGTATTTAAAAAAAAAAAAATAAATAAAGGACACCAGTGATATTTTTAAGTTCAGCAAGTATCAAAGTTTTTTATTATTTAAATCCATTTTCTAACTTTGGTAAGGCCACATTGAGTTGATTTATTTATATGATTTTATTTACCTCTACCCAATTTATTTTTTTGTTTATGGTATTTGAATTGATTTATTAATATTTTTGGTTAAAACCGATTTACTTAGAAAACAAACGTGGTAAATAATATTATTTATTTTGTGGGGTACATATCGTTGAAATCTGTTCCCCTAACCCCTTCTCTCCTTTAATGATATAAGGTTTTTCTTAATTGTTTTATAATGACGTGAATGCACCAATGAAATGAAATGTGTTTGATATGTCTATGAATTATTATAAGTTATTATTTTGGGTGGGTTTCATGAAAATACTGAGGAGTGAAGAAGAGGTAATTTTTTTATTTTCATATTTTATTTATTTGATTAATTGTTTTTTTTTTATAATTCCTACAAACTATTGGTATTCACTTTGTGGCATCATTATTAATAAATTAATTAAATAATATATTTTGTAAACAATAATTATTAGCCTGAAACACTCATCCAAATTGAAAAACCTTCCGAGAAAAGATAAATGTCGCCGACAGGACTCGAACCTGCACCCTTCTGATTGCCGGTCAGATGCTCTACCGTTGAGCTACGTCGGCTTATCGCAAACCCGCCAAGTTAATCAATATATACTAGTGTTTCATTCAATAATTACGGTTTTTTATTATATTTCACCTGTAAATAACCAACTTTATTGGTATGAGGAAGGCTTGTAACGGCTAAATCCCTCACTAGGTGGCGTCGAGACAAATTATGTCTTCATTTTATTGGTGAAAATGTTTTGACTTGTCAAATGTTTATTAATTGATAAACTAAAGTTTTTAAGACAAGATTTTTGTTCATAGCGCAAAGGGTAACAATTATTTTTATAAACAATAATTATTAGCATGAAACACTCATCCAAATTGAAAAAACCTTCCGAGCAAAGATAAATGTCGCCGGCAGGACTCGAACCCACCCTTCTAATATCCGGCCAGAGGCTCTACCATTGAGCTACGTCGGCTTATCGCAAACCCGCCAAGTTAATCAATATATACTAGTGTTTCATTCAATAATTACGGTTTTTATCGGAAGGTTTTTTCAATTTGGATGAGTGTTTCAGGCTAATAATTATTGTTACGTAGCTCAATGGTAGAGCATCTGACCGGATATTAGAAGGGTGTGGGTTCGAGTCCTGCCGGCGACATTTATCTTTGCTCGGAAGGTTTTTTCAATTTGGATGAGTGTTTCAGGCTAATAATTATTGTATAAAAATAATTGTTACCCTTTGCGCTATGCACAAAAATCTTGTCTTAAAAACTTTAGTTTAACAATTAATAATATATTTTGTATTCACCAATTTATTAATGTTTCGAAAGCGCAGCTTTCTTCATCAGGAGTATATATAATACAGTAGATATATGTGTAGTAATAAAGTGGTGAATACAAAATACATTTATTAATTGATAAACTAAAGTTCTTAAAAACTTAAGACAAGATTTTTGTGCATAGCGCAAAGGGTAACAATTATTATTTTATAAACAATAATTATTAATCTAAAACACTCATCCAAATTGAAAAAACCTTCCGAGCAAAGATAAATGTCCACTAGTATATATTGATTAACTTGGCGGGTTTGCGATAAGCCGACGTAGCTCAACAGTAGAGCATCTGACCGGACATTAGAAGGGTGCGGGTTCGAGTCCTGCCGGCGACATTTATCTTTGCTCAGGTTTTTCAATTTGGATGAGTGTTTACAAATAATAATTATTTATAAAAAAAAAAAACAAAATACATTATTTAATTAATTTATTAATTGTTTTTTGTTTGTCTCTAGTTGTTCCTGCAAAAACATTTGTTGTATTTATAATAATAAAAACGAACAACTTTTAACGTAATTCGCCATACACTTTGTGGGTTTCCATGCTCTGTTTCGCGATTTTTGTTTCTTGTAAAAAAATTGTGTTATTCGTTATTGTAATGGAAAAAACATACCTAGTAAAAGAGGTAAGAAAGAGTTATCGAAGATTGTTATGCTCGCAGTCCTCAATACAGTTCCTATAGCAGCCCCGATGCAAGACTATGAGGAATAAACTTGTTAGAGGAAGGATGAAGTAGAAAGAATGAAGTGTAAATTTTGTGGGTAAAATGTACGGCCGTGTTACTCGTGCGAGCAATCCATTTAAATAATTTATTATAATATTATTTAATTTAATTTTTTGCTTTTTTATTTTTTCTGTATCATAATACTTAAACATTACGCGTATTACACTTATATACCTTTGTATCGTGTTCTTTGTTTTATATGTTAAATCCTTTTTTATGTTAAATCCTTATGTTTATGTTAAATCCTTTTTTTCTGTATTATGCATAAAAACATGTCAAATGGTAAAAAATATGTACGAGTAAATCGCATCAGGGCGTTAATAATTAATAAATAAAATATTTAAAAAAAAAAACAGAATAAAATTAAAATAAACCTGAAAATTTTGAAATTAGAAAGAGTGTAAAAAAATATTTAAATATTGACAATAATCTCAAAAATTTCATGAATATTCCTCTATTAAATTTATTCTCATTGTAACGTTCCATGTAAACCACGCTCTTTAACTTCACTTACCTTCTAATCCTCTCCTGCAATTAATAATTATATTCAAGTCGATTATTTCCTTTTGTCTTTAATTCTATTAAAAAATATATATATATATATATTTATTATAAGTCAAATTTAATAATGCTTTTATTAAGTTTAGTATTTTAGTTTTTTTATATATATTAAGAAGAAAAGAAAAATACAAAAGAAAACGAAACAACAAAATCAATCGCGGTTAATAATGGTTATGAGGCAAATATCTTTGAAAAAAATTATAAAAAACAAGAAATACAAATTTTTTTTAAATTTAATCTAAATCAAATTTAATAATCTTATTATTAAGTTCTGCAAGTATTTTTAGTTTTTATTATTTGTGACAGCGTTTAAGGCCATTTTCAAACAGTTTGAAAATGGCCTTAAACGCCGAAACAGCAAAAACTACTTGCAGAACTTAACAATGACATTATTAAATTTGATTTACATTAAATTTAAAAAAAATAATTATACATGTATTTGTAATTTATTGTCATATAAATATCCAAGAGGTGAGCATTTCTCATGAAATATGGAGAATTTATTACATAGTGGTAAAACCACAGTTTTATTATTTTTTTAAATAATGATTTCTTTTAGAAAGGCAGTACAATCATAGACATTCTTCCCTTATGAATATTTTTATATACATATTTTCACAGGCACAGCAAAGTCTTGATTTTTTTTTTGTATTTATCCAATGAATAATATCTTGAATTTTCACCATTACAAATAATATTTGTTTCCAATTTGGAATTAATTTTGCGCAGTTTAATTACCTTCTAGGTATAACGTAGGAACCGTAATGCCTTTAATATACGACGAATCCATTCAGCAGTAACTGAATGCAGAACATACTGAGAATACCCTCGGCGAATGCATTTAATATGTGATGCATATTCCTGCTCAAAGGCCATAAAACACAAACCAAGTGAAACGTTACGATTATGGTCGAGGAGGGAGGCTGATACGGCCCTGTCAACCCTCTGTGGAGGCTGTATAAGGTACAACTACCCCATACAAGCGCAAGGGTGGGTGTAGATAATACGGGGAATACAGAATATGTGGGGACGGGGGTGGAACTGAGTATGTAACTACTAAGGAGATAATTGATTTGGGGAATGTTAGCAAAAGCAGTTATGTCTGATGGAATTTGGTAAAACAGGCAATACTCACAAGAAGTATTTTATTCATTTAAATCTGGGGCTTTTACAATTAAGTGATTATTGTTAACATGTAGATATATTTGAAGAAAAATAATTTATTAATTGATAAACTAAAGTTCTTAAAAACTTAAGACAAGATTTTTGTGCATAGCGCAAAGGGTAACAATTATTTTTACAATAATTATTAGCCTGAAACACTCATCCAAATTGAAAAAAACCTTTCCGAGCAAAGATAAATGTCGCCGACAGGACTCGAACCTGCACCCTTCTGATGTCCGGTCAGACGTAGCTCAACGGTAGAGCATCTGAGCATCTGACCGACATCAGAAGGGTGCAGGTTCGAGTCCTGTCGGCAACATTTATCTTTGCTCGGAAAGGTTTTTTTCAATTTGGATGAGTGTTTCAGGCTAATAATTATTGTAAAAATAAAAATAATTTAAACTGGTTTAGAGTTATTAAAATGTATATAGAACAAAAGTTCACTGTCAATAAGAGCAAGAGGATTTTTTTTTCACGAATAATCAAATTTTACTAAGAAAAATATCCATAAGAGGCATATAAAAAAAACTACGTTAGCTGTAAGTTTAGACAGAGTATATAGATTTAATTATTGAAGAAGATAATATCGACGACTCTGTTTCTACTATCTCGGTACAAGCACCGATGAAAACAGGAAAACACTGTTCAATGACCTCGGGTAGGGGTTTGTAATGAAACAATATTTCATTATTGATAAATGACAATCGCTTCTCTCTGGGGTACTATCTGGTATTAGACCCTTACTCGTCTCTTTTCTAAATGCTACTCTGAACCTGCCGGGTTTCTCTTTAAAATACTACTGGTGAACCTTCCCGGTCACCTTATTGTGTCATAGTTTTAATTTGCATATATGCTTATACTATAATAAAAGATATACTCTGTAGCATATCTGTTATGTTACAATTATATTAGGTTAGGTTAGTTGGTGTAAAGCGCACTTGAGGTGAACATTCCCAAAACTTCGCTGTAGAAATTTACTCTTATTATTATTATTATTATTCATCTTCTTAAAAACTACTGGCGAACGTTCCTGGTTCCATTCTTAATTGCTACTAACTCTCAAAATACATATCTAAGAAAATTGCTAAAAAAGTTGGCTTCCTATAAAGAATTAGGAATAACTTGGATCTCAAGACAACGCACCTTGTATACAATTCTATTGTAACTCCTCATTTAAATTATTGTTCTAGTGTTCTATTCTTATGTAACGAGGCCCAAAATAATAAACTACAGGTTATACAAAATAGGGGAATGAGGATGATTCTGAAATGTAATATCTTTACTAGAGTTAAAACTATGTTACAAAACTTAAATATGATGACAACTAAACAACATATAATATATAATACATTAACAATGATGTACAAACTTAAAAATAACATGCTCCCTAAATATCTGCAAACTAATATTATGTATCATGAAAATATTCACAATTATCCTACGAGGAGTTGCCGAGACTTCAGGCTTCCCAAAATAAAACTTACGTGTACACAGAACAGCGTGTTTTATAAAGGGCAAAAACTTTATAATAACCTACCAAATTCCATAAAGGAAGCCTCAAGTCTTGGCACTTTCCGTAAAACATGTGCTATATACATAAAGAAAAATTTATGACTTGTATTTCTATTTGTATTAACTGTATTTCTTAAACAGTATTTTTTTTTTGAACTGGGGTAACTGTATTTCTTTTTTTTTATTAACTGTATTCTTTCCGTTATAATTTTATGACTCTATTTATTTTATTATGTATCTTATATGTTTTTTATTACTAGATGTATGAAAATTTGCATACATCTAAATAAAGCTACAAAAACAAACAAACGAAAACAAACAAAAGCAGTTGTCACGCTATTTAATTCCTTAGCGAACAAAACATTCAAAATCATTTATTTAAATTAACAACGGCTTACCTACGATAGGAACGGCTGCGCGGCCTGTTTCATCCAAAACTTAATTTTGGATTTGAGGCCAAAATACTCACCTAAACCGAATGGTCCTTTTTTCATCAAAAGGTATAGCAAATATCCAGTACGGATTAGAAGTATTTTTTTTTACTTACAAAATAAAAGCCATTAATGAAATCGAATTTTATTATTTGGGGACAAACGGCGATTTAAAAAAAAAATCGCCATCTGCTATGAAAATATAATGAAATATAAAATAAAACGTTAAAAAAAGTGTTAAAATAGGCATTACGATGGTCTTAAATTTAAATTAAAAACGACCAATTTACGTTGGAACACAAATTTTACGTACATAATTTAAAATATCGACCCGAAAATTCGTTTTTTAAAAGTGTTTTTTTTTTAATATAATTAGTTTTACATAACGCATATGACAAATTCCGCGAAGTCCGCGAAGCTGTTCCTCTTGACAATTAATACGTGTATGGGAACCAATATAGTTAATCTAAACAGAAATTCAAGGAGACAAAGGACTTTCTTAAGGTACCTACGTCATATGAATTGCATAATTCCATAGTTTGTGGGAATTATTCAGCCTTGATTTAGTACAGAGCGTAAACTTGTAAACTGATTTATAATCAAAATGAGAACAAAGACCTCATATTAAAATGCATAAGTTCATATACCTGTGATTAAACTCAAACTATAAATCCATTATATAATTATACTATAACATTTTTCAACAAGACTATAAACTAAAATACACGTGTATCATATAAAACATCAAATAACTTCAAAGAAATATACCACAATTAAAATTTACCATACAAAATTATTATAAATCTAAATATAGTAACATATAAATGGGTGGTGAGACATTGTGATCATAATATACCAGGCCAGAAGTTAAAGTGTTTTATTTTAATGTGGCAAAAATATTTTTATCGCGTTTTTCGAACGGAGAGACTCGTAATGAAAACATGAGATAAAGACACAGAAAATGAGGATGACATATATATTCAATACGAGTTGTTGATATTTTCTTTTACAGTCATTAAATATTACAATGAGATTTATAAACCTCGTGAGCTTCAGTAATTCCTATATAATACATATTGTTTTATCTGAAAAGGTCTATGAAATATTTTTTTAATAGCAATCGGGATTTGAAATTAATGTTAATTTATATAAGTTTATGAAGTCTTTGGATGGGCGTAATTACACTTTTAATAAAATGTGTGGAATACTTGCTGTTAAGATATTCCTACAAGAACTTATTTTAACGGTAAGCACCCAAAAATATACACTTTGCATGTTGCTAACTCAAGAACTACTATGAATGATTTTTCTGTAAATTCTTTACGGATAATTAGGAAAATGTATAAGCTTTCAAAAGACAATAATCCTCATACTGGAATCTTTTAAATTCTATAAAAAATGCGTACTGGAATTTTAAGTAAAACGTTTAAGATTTCTTCCATTGGTTTTAATAATACATCTACTTTCAGACATGTTGATATGTACTTCATAAAATCTTAAGATTACGGGTTGAGGATTTTTGTCTTTCGAACCCTTACATGTTTCTAACTACCCTTATGGAATTTACAGATAAATATCGTTATATTGCTCGGGTTAGCAATCTGCAAAGTGATATTTAGGGCCATTTTTGAGTGCTGGCACAAAATCTGCCCCATGAGAATCCTACGAGAAAGGTTTGATATTCATTGAAATTATGCGTTTTTTTACAGGTTAGTGGCTGAGTTGACAAATGCGTCAGGTTCCCGCCTTGGGTTCAATTCCTCGGCTAAATAAGTGCTCCATCATTCGACTAGCAACACCTTCCGCTTTTAATTATGGTAGTACCTACAAGTTTATCAATTATTTTCAGTTTGTTCGTAACCCGGGAATATTTGTTTTTCATTTAAAAAATAAAAGAAAGTTAAAATGGAAACTAATTAATTTTATAAATATACAGATTGTACAGATCAGAAGTACATAATTAACATTTTTTCATTTTAAAGACATGTTTCTATTTAGTTATAAAAGCTATTTTTAATCACATTTTTTAAACGCCATCGAAACTCGACAGACATAATCAAAATAGCATTGAATAAATGGTTCTAGCTAAAGTATCTTCCCTAGACCAAATAATGAATAATGGGTAGGTACACCATTCATATTTCTTACAAAGCAAAGGGCTGTTTCACACTTCCATCCCCACAGGGTGTTCAGATTGATCAAGTGCCCAAATAATATGCCACAGACCCTTGCCCTTCCTCGGCCCTCTGGTCCGGCGAGGACAATAGATGTTTTAAGATGAACCGAGGACATATATAGCGGGTGTTGTAAATCTTTTGCTGAAAATAGAACAACGTTTTTAAAAATCAAGTTTTATAAAAAAAGTAATAATATTAGTATTTTATGATGATTATTATGGATTGATGAGCTAAAATAAAAATAAGGGATCAAATTATGACACTATATAAAATATAATTTCAAGTCCTAATGTTATCAAATTACATTTTTATCCAAAGAAATTACCATAACCTCACGATGTGTTAAGGTTCTTGACTCTCGGCCCAACGATCTAGAGTTGAAGACACTTTCAGAATCGTCTTCACATCACAATAGAAAATGGGGGGGTATTTAAAAAAAAAATTACAACCAAATTTATTACTCATACCTATATATATATTTACTATTTAAAATATCTATGCATTAAGGGTAAAAAAAATGTAGTATACGCTCACAGATGGCGCTAATTTAAATATTCTGAAGGAAGGACTGGAACTTTAAAGATACAATAACAATATATTCCATTACATATTCCGTATGTACACCTGCCAACAAAAAATTCATCTAAATATTTATATTCTATAATATACTCTATGGATCACTCCTATGGGTTTGTCTATGGGACATAAGCTCTGGGAGTCACTTGTTAATAATTCCACTACACACAATCCAACGTTAAATATATATTTTTTAAAGAAATTAAATTGGGTGAGAAAGGGTTAAATCGGTGTCAACCGGAATGGTCAATAAATCTACTTCACATTTACAAGTGCTTTTTAATATAACACCACCATACAATACCACATTGTCAGATTGCCTTACTCTCATTATGAGTCAGAGGATACTCTGGACCATAATTTCTTTGAATGTCTCATCAATGATCAATTTAAAAACGTTATGCATGAATTGGTAAAACTTAAAATTGAACAATGAACTCCATACCAGCATTTCATGCTTTCTAAGTCTCAAAACCCCTCAAATTAACAATTTATTAGATCCATAGAGTACATTGCATGTTAAGAATTTTTTTAAATATTTAAAATATCGCCACCTGTGAGCGCGTATCACGTTCGCGTATCAGGCCCAAAAATCGATTAAATTATTCTCAATCCAAAGGATCTATAGAGTATTTTGAGAACCTAATAAGATGTATAGAGTATTTTGAGAACCTAATGAGTTTATTAAAATAACCGAATTCCATGTTATCTACCCCTGTATAAGGGATCTAAAGATGCAGGGGTACTCTTATCAAGTATAAGGAAGGGCTGGTCAAATGTTTGAGATGACAAATGTCCGGTGGGTCACGTACAGGGTCCAGCCGCGGGCTTTTCTCCAATTTTCAAGATCAATGCATCCATTATTGTAGGTTTGAAAATACAAAGGGTGGTTTATGAGTGGTTTGTAGAGCTTTTTTAATGGGGGCCATGAACTCAATACTGGCGATGTTCTCACTTAAATTGATTTAGTAATTTTATTTTACTTTTCTGTTGAAAGATCCTTTAAAAGTGCATAAAATAATTATTTTTCCAGGTGAGCTAGTAAAATGACTTTGCAGGTCCTATGAACCCTTGCCAATATCAATAAACTATCAAATGAAAATTTCATTATCATGCAATAGTGTGATTTGATTGTAATAAAGCTCAAAAATTGTTTTAAACTCTAAAAACTTAACGCATGTTTTTCGTTGTCCTTGTAAAAAATACTTTAAAACAAAAATAACCTCCATCCGGAAATCAAAAATGTTCGAGATTAATACCACGGAACAAATAAAACTGAATTTACGACACAAAAACGAAGCATAATGTGAAAAATATTCCTTACTTTCGCATATTTAAAAATTGCTGACACATAATTTTCAACAAATTTTCAACCATTCCGCTGCCCCCTGCAACCCTTTGCGAATAAATCTCGAAATAAAAACCCTTCGGACAGTCACGTGGAAGGGTGAATGCAAAAATACTAAAAATGTCAAATCCGGCCTCAGATATTCGCCATGCAACATTTCTTAGTGGAGAATTTATGTATTATTCATACGTTTTTGCTCCGATAGATGTCGTTGGTAGTCTGACATTAGATGCGGTTGGCTTATTCTTAGGTTCGGGAAATGCCTCTGGGCGCCATACAACATGCTCACTTCCGAACTTTATGCTAATATTTAATGCGCGATAGATGGATAAAGGATGTCTGCTATTGTTTTGACAGATGCTTGGCATTGTTTTACTTGGAAATGCAGAATTTTACAATACAATAACAAGTCATGATGAATCGCTTTGACAAGTGTTAATTGTATAAAAATCTCGTAAATTATATCAGTTTAAAATTTAGTACCGGATCACACAGATTTGAATATTGAAATACTTTAAAACTGTCAAAAATTGAAACTGACTTAGGAAGCCGAAAACTAGGACAAAATGTAATTATATAGAATAACGATTATATGCACTTGGAACAAAATAATGTATCGAAACAACGCTTTCTCCGGTTTTCTTTTAGGATAACATTTTTTTTTGTATTTTTATAAATTGATGATTTTAAAGTATTAAAAACATAGATATATAACCATATAAAATATTTCATCATAATTTAATTTGAAGCAACGGAATGGCAATATATAATGGAGGCAATTCAATGATGGGTTAAATGAATAGGAGAGGGCACCCGGAATGAGCCAATCCAAAGTCCCATAAACGGATCTAACCCCAGACGAACCAGGCAACTACTCAATATGGACAGAAACTCACCGATGGAACTGGTAGGACTACTAACGGGACACTGCCACCTCAGGAGACAGATGCAGCTGTTGGGAGTGGAAAACGCCAATAGATGCAGGAAATGTGAAGAGGATGAAGAGACTTCAATTCACCTATGGTGCCAATGTCCCGCATTGATGGGAAGTAGGCTCAGCTATCTGGGAAGACATATTGTGGAACCAAGATACATATCCCAATATCCAATGACAACCCTGGTAAACTTTATCAAAGAGACCGGGTTACTGTCAAAGCAATAAGGTAAAATATGAGATAGCACAATGGGCCTATAGCCAGAGTGCTCACAGGAGCTATGCAAACCGTATCGGTATAAATAAATACAGTACATACAGTATAAGAGGGACAGGGCGCTATATTCTCATTGGCACCCTTAGGGCTAAAACCTTACGATAACAATATACCGTTACTGTAAGGCCAAAATAAAATGATACGAAGTCACATGGGCTTCCATTTAAATCTAGGTGGAAGGCACTTTATTCTTTATTCTATGGTATATTATAGATATTAGGTACTAGAATTCTAGTTACCCTAGGGCAAGATGAGGTCGTAGTTAGAATTGAATGGGATTAATTTGCTTATAAAAATTAATAAAACAATAAGTATGCCTGCCAGGTTAAAACTATCTCATTTAATTGCTTCTCAAATGCTGGGTTGACTGGAATATAGGCGATCCAAAAGAAACTTTTTGATTAATTTAACACGAAATACAAGAAAGAATACGACTTAAGAATTTTAAAGTGAACTTTCTCTGGCCACCATTACTGGTATCGAATCTACTATTGAATTTAATCAAACACGTCATTTTAAAAACACGATGTTTGTCTCATCACTTAATAATTTTAATAAATTGTTTTTTAAATTATCGTTATTAGAATTATTATCGAAATAAAAATTTATCACGATGAATCGACTTCTTATCTATTACTATAATTATTTCATTGCCACTGTGTTGTTTTGATTCGTAAAAAAATTATTAATATTTTACGTAGGTGCATTTTGGCCCCTCTTAAGAAGTTAATTTTTATAAGTTACTGTGCTAATGCAACAGTTACGAGTAGGTGCTATAAGTAATATTGATATCAGTTGTTTGTTTTGGTGACTGTGGCAAGGTTTCCCTCAAAAATGCGTTGTTATCACAAATAATGGAAGATGATAGCCACTTGTTGTCAAGTGGGTTCATTGATTTCAATCATTTATAGCAGTTTTATGAAAAACCTAACCATACCTAATCCGTTTCCAATTGCGTACATCGGTTAATGAAGCATATCAACAATTAGACAAAAAAACTCAGGTAGGCATCTTGATTTATTTTAAAAAGACAGCTAAGTGGTTGTTATCAAGCTACAATAGCACTTACCGTTGTATCTACTCATTCCTTTACTTATTCCTTGACGGCCTCCATGGTCGAGGGGTAAGACTCTCGACTACGAATCCGAAGGTCGCGGGTTCAAATCCCGGCGTGCGCAAGTAATTTTTATTTAATTAATTTGTGTTGTTTCACAATTAATTCATTTAAAAATAATATATAGTATATTTGCGCACGTTCCAGAGTGGAAGATACTCTCAGTATCGCCCTGGTGAAAGACCACCATTCAGAATTGAAACGTTGCTTGAAATGGCTTTTAGCCGTGTTTGGTGACCAGATCTGAATAGCCAGGAATTTACCCTTTTCCCCACCTTCCTCCCCCCCTTCTCCTTCCCCTCCCCAATACCTTCAGCCTCACAACATTCCCCAATTGGGAATGCCATAGTCTCACTGGCTCCAGATGGTTGGGAGCAGTTCGGGACTCTCGTGCGGTATTCATATAAAAAATAAATAAAAAATTCCAAGAGCGTGCCATTATCTTGTTCATTTTCATCATAACCTCCATCAAATTTCTCTCTAAACATCTTTCACTTTCCTCGGCTATTTCACTTCATTCCATCTTAATATTTTTACCGAATCACACCGACAACCTCCAATGCGTAGGCCACTACGCTTAAAATGCCAATTGAAATGAAATATTTGCAAAAATACGACGCAGTGATTTTTTTTTGCTTAGATTAAGTACCGTGAGATGCGCTAATTTTGATCACCATGCAAACATTGACCAAAAAAATAATAAAATTTTATCCTCACATTTCTTCCAAGCCGACCAACAGTCAGGGAAGTAACTCATGTTCTAACATCGGCTATTCAATGGTGCGCCGACTGCGATAAACGATGCTATCCTACCTTAATTAGTTTACAAGTAGCAGGAGAAAAAGTGGCATATTTTCTTAAAACCTTTGTATTCTCAGCACGGTAAATATTAACTACTGATATGTCAGTACTCAATATTAAAAGCAGCATTCTAATTAAGGCTTTTACCAAATTAACATGAAATTCAAAATTCCATTTCTAGCTCAAGATCTTTACAATTTCTTTAATGCATTCACGAAATCCCATCCATACTAAGCATTCTATTCAAAATTCATTCCGTTGTTTCCACCCCGAGGGTTTGTTTTTTTCATGAAAAAAATAAGTGAAAGCCTCCGAAAGGAATGCACGCTCGAATGAGGAAAAATTGTTACGGAAATGAGGCGGTGTCTAATGGATATCCGTTTTCTGCTTTTCCAGTCTTTGAGAATATCCGTTAATTTTAACGTATTTTGGCGCATCCGAAAATTATTCTCTTGAATGCAAAATAATAACGACCCAACGGAAATGTTGAATGCTTTATCATATTGTGTTTTTTACGTTTTATTAAAGGTATGTTTTTTATGTGATTCCACACAAAACATCTAACTGAACGGAGCCTGTGGAATACTGTGTGAATGAAGGAAGTATAGCAACGAGCAGGGGAGGGGGATGTTGGAAGTACCCGTCTATTCAGATCTGTCAAATAAAGCCATTTCAGGCTACGTTTCGATCTTCGTTCGTGAATCATCACAGCTATTGATACTGACGGTATCTCTAAAAATACTTAGAAGGTTTTTCTTTAAAACGCCGATAAGAAAAGAAAGGAAAGAATAATGGATCATTTCATTTTTTTATAAATACTTTAATGTTTTTTTTTAAATGTGGATTACAAAACTTTGGTTAAGTTTATTTTAAAAAAAACATAGCTGGAAAGGATTGTAATTATTTTTTTCACCTTTATGAAATTGTTTTCATATTTATATATTTTGTAAAGCATGCGTAGGACGGTGAGAA
This sequence comes from Halesus radiatus, assembly GCA_022606495.2. Lineage (NCBI taxonomy): Eukaryota > Metazoa > Arthropoda > Insecta > Trichoptera > Limnephilidae > Halesus > Halesus radiatus. The sequence continues at coordinate 17,138 of JAHDVE020009496.1, read as the reverse complement.
AAAGTAATACATCTTTCGGTGATGTGACATTATAATTTAAAAAATAAAACATTAACTTTGTTTTACATCACTTTTATTTATACTTTAGCCGACCGGGTTTCGCTACTACCGTAGCTTCTTCAGGGCAGTATACAACTAAACTATGAACTAAGATGCACATGTGTTATAGATTGATACAAACAGGTTAGTTAGTGAAGGGCCAAGGGTGGGAGATCAGCAGATAACTGCTGACCGGGAAGGGAATGTATTACAGGCACTAGTTTACTGCACAAAAATGTAACCGGCATTCGACTTGATAACTTAGAAGCATTAGAAATAAGAAAAGCCAAAAACACTAATAGTAGACTCATAAATAATCAAATAAATTTAAATAAAAGTCCAATCCTTAAATTATTCCCAATATTATTATTAGGTATATTCCCTATAATCTCGTAAAATTTTCCATCCCATAATCACCTGTTCAGGTGTTCCTTGGTATTCCATTATGTACACTTCTGTCTGTTTCGCTCGGTTATTATGTCAGATTTCTATTTCATGCTAATAATAATAATAATTATCGGATAATTTTTATAGCGCCGTTTTTGTGAAAAATCACCTCAAGGGTGCTATCTCATTTTTTCTTTGTTCTATGTTGTGTTCTGTCTTATTCTATTTTGTATATATAAACACACACTATGTATTATTGATCAGTTTAATTTTTGTACCCTGAAGATGCTTATGTTAAGCGAAACCGGTCGGTCGTAATAAAATTAAATAAAATTCTCGTGGTTATAAACAAAGTTATTGTTTTATTTTCATTAAATATGTCTAACCACAAAGTGACTGCTTTCTATCAAAATATATCTGATATGATTTTGATAAATGCTACACAAATGAAAATAAAATAAAATATGTAATTATGTTTTAAGGGGATTCACTTGGTAAAACTCGAACGACATCACGCACTCCTTGTGCAGGTTGAAATTCCCGCTTAATACTTGCCGCATGTTTCGATTTACGCAAAAAAGATACGTATTTTGTTTTATTTTGTAAAGATCGGGTAAAAATATTAAAATTTGTATTGGTCGTATTCTAAAGAAACTTGTTTTGCAATAATGAATAATATGACAACATCCGAAAAAGGATGCCTAAGTAGGAGTTTTTCACTTTAAACATTTTTTATGCTGAAACATTATTTTTTTCTAGGTTTGTTCCAAAGGCCAAGGTGTGTTCTACTTGCAGTATTTAATTGAATCATCTATGATATTTATAGGTTATCAAATTTTCAAACCAAAAATATATGATTTTGCATTAATATGCATTGCATTGCTTTAAGGCGATCCACCAGTTAAAATTCGAACGTAATCACGCGCTCCTTATGCAGGTGGCCACAAGGTTGAGATTCCTGCTTAACATCGGCCGCATGTTTCGATTTACTCAAAAAAACATCAAAAATATATGATTTTGCATTAATATGCATTGCATTGCTTTAAGGCGATCCACCAGTTAAAATTCCAGCGTAATCACGCGCTCCTTGTGCAGGTGGCCACAAGGTTGAGATTCCTGCTTAACATCGGCCGCATGTTTCGATTTACTCAAAAAAACATCACCAAAATGCACGTTTTATTCTATTCTGTAAAGCTCAGAAATAATTATTAAAATGTTTTATGGTCATGTTCTAAAAAACTTAATTTGCAACAATGATCAATATGATAATATAGAAAAGGGGCTTCGTAAGTAGGAGAGTTTGCGTTTTAAACATTTTTTTTAATGTCTGATACTTTATTTTTTTCTAGGTTTATAAAAAGACACACCAAAAAAATGCCCGGTTAAACGAAAGGCCAGTGTATGTTCCATTTCCAGTATTTAATTAAATCATATATGATATTTCTAGGTCATCAAATTCACAAACCGAAAACACATAATTTTGCATTACTTCCCATTACATCGCCTTAAAAGAAAAAAAAAACACACTTTGTAACACATCACTTTTTTTAACCATAAAATTATCTTAAAATATGACGTAGAATCATTTCCTTTCGAGTACTACTAATTTCTGGACACCATTTGACTAAAGTAAAACATATGCACTGGAACCATTGTGCTTTTTAAACTTACTTTGATTTTCCTATGATCCATCTTTGTGTTTCCAGACGATACCTAATGTTTTATTAACTACCTCTTCTTGTACGAAACCACTCACCAAATTAACTACCTGAAATAAACCACGAACAATGCTGTGGATTCACCTTGTTTATAATATATTAATCAAGCCGGAATTTTAACTAGGGGATTAATGTGTATTGCATCAAAGTAAAACAAGGTAGATTAAATTGTTCCCGTGAGATTGAATTATTGATCACTCTAACAATTAATTTAAGTCTTCGCATTGAATAGTGGAGTGGAAAATTATCCATATTGCATAGCCCCAGGTAGATATTACTAATCTCTTAGAAGACAACGATTGGTTGCAGAATGTATAGAGCGAAGAGGCTAATATAATACTGTTTAAAATACAACTAAAGGTGTGACACAAATGTATCTGAATTTATTTTAAATACAAATATGTTCATGCCATTTCACCGTTCAGTCGCAGGCGATATATTCGCTAAATAACACGAATTTCCTTTTAAAGATCTCTTCAAGTGAATTTTACATTCAGAAAGCATAACACTAAAGCATGACAGAAAACAACTGCTGACGGTGTAGTAAACAAGTGTTGCTAATTCCGGCTTCAGACGTTCAATTTTCAGTTAAACTTGTCCGGTATGCCTGAACAGGTTGCCTGGAGGCGACCGGAGCAAATACAAATATTCGTATTTTGACCTGTGCAGGCATGATAACTGTGCAGGAAAACCAGACCGTCTGTTGGCGTCCGTAGTTTCCTCGTGATATTGTTGTACAAAATTCGAGATCTTCATAAGATCTTCCAATTGAAAGAAATCTTAAAATTGCAGTAAATCTTTTATGATTAAGGAGAGAAGTTTTAAATATGCAGGTGCTTTCATTTATTCTCAAATAATAACCAAATATTTTGATTCAATTAACGATTCACTTAACAAGTTTACGTATGCATAAAGGTTATCCTTTAGTAACCACTGTTTAAATCATTTACTACGTTTTTTGTTGCAAATCATTGTTCCAAGCTGCGCGGATTTACAAATCCGCCTGAACGTGTAGGTGCACCGCCCGAGTCCGGCAAACCTGTGCAAGGCAACCTGTATTGATATGCCGGATGTGTTTACCTGAGCGTCTGGCGCCGGCATAAGCGACCAAACGATTTTGTATAGTATGCATAGCATATATACGAACAGCTATCGAGTTAATTTTAAATTAGTGATTTTTTCCTCGCTATGTGGCCTGCATAGACATTTTTCGAAATGTACACTTGGTTCCTTTACTTCACTATTGTACTATTGATCGTCATCCTTGTACGGTAATAATTTTATATAATATGTTTAATGCTTAATCATACTGAATTTTTTGACACAAAACAACTTTTCGGAGCCTGTGGAATACTGTGAATGAAGGAAGTAGAGGAAGGAACATGTTGGAATTACCCGTCTATTCAGATCTGTTAAATAAAAACATTTCACGCAACGTTTTGATCAGTGATACATGGTATCAGGTAATAACGAAAATAATTGATAACCTTGTAAAGCAGGTGAATTATATCATCAACTTACTGATAACCTTGTAAAGTAGGTGAATTATATTATCAAATTATGTGATAATGTAATCATTGATTAAAAAATAAATACCAGTTATTAATATCTATTTTCAATGCTGCTTAGCAATTATGACATAAATACCTATCTTTAAAATTTCTCACGTTTTGTAAATAGACATTGGTAATTAGGTCGAATTGTTAAATAATTGATATAATTCATTTTGACTTAACTGATTAATCAGGCGTTAAATTTTGAAATAAGCTTAATCAGGTAACACATCAAAATAATGTGTTTTTTTATGAATGAGATAAAAACTTTGACAGGAAGCAATCACTTTGTGATTAGACAAAATGAAATTTGAATATTTTTATTTTAACACCACTGTATTGAATACATTTTTCCCTTTTCAGGGTTGAATAAACATACTCGTATACTAGAGAACAATAAGATATTTTATGATTTGTTCATGTTCAAAGTTATCAGATAAACAGTGGAAGACATTCACCAAAGTAAAATGAAAGGAATTTTCACGTACCCTTGTTAAAATCGCTGTAAATCATGCAAATAGCTGCATTATGCTATTGGAAAAAAAACTGTTAGGCTACACACTCTTATAAGGAAAGGAAAGTCAACTATCTGTAATTGCGATAATAATAATAATAATAATCATTGGATTACTTCTATAGCGCCGTTTTCGTGAAAAAATCACCTCAAGGGCGCTTTACAATTAATTAAATAACATATACAACCAATACCTTTCAGTTAAACTTTATTACTAATGGCTTATAAGTAAGACTTATGGCTAGGGACTAACTACTGAGACTTATAATTAGTGACTTACATCTATGGCTTATAGGTAGTCACTTACCAACTTAAAGTTAAAGCTAGTGACAATTTAAACTTAAGTAGGCATAACTAGAATAAAAACCTAACACATATATAAACCTAGTACCTATTTAAAACTAATACATATCTATGACTGAGTGCATATTGTGTATACAATACTGCAAAATGACGTACAACTATGGCTTAAAACTAGAGTCTTACAACTAACATACCTATTTATAATAATATAAATACATGTATGATTATTGCTCGTGCTGTCAGTGATCTCGATATTAGAAAGTTTTCTCATATTTCATATAGTATATGTCTAACACGGTTCTTAAATTTCTTAGACAAACTTTCCTGGGTGATGAACAACCTAACAATATTAAAAATTCTCCTTCAGTAGTTTCCTCATTGCTGAGGATCGTGACCCCCATCCCAATCTCCCTGGTATACAAGACCCATCCACTCCTCGCGATTCTGCGCTGCGTGGAGAACTGCGGACACCGACGTTTCGGACACCTGTGAAATTTGGTCATTCCGACGCATCGGAATTTCTCTTACTTAAATAATAATGGAGAATTTGCTAGTAGACGATTGATCTAAAGCCACCTAAATCACAAGGCCGGGACACTGCATAAAATCGGCCCTTTAACTTTGCAATATTTTTTCTTTATTAAAACATTACAAAACGTTTTAGTTTCTAATACAAATTAACAGGCCGTTTTTATGTAACCTGGGTGGTAACCTGACGCATTTATGAAATCAGCTACTTATAGGACATAACTCTCGATTTTATTACGAAATATTGTAATAATATGATTAATAATTTATTTATTGTCATTTCTTAAATATGAGATCTTTTAGATGACCTGTTAAATAAGTTATTTAAGCCAACCCCACGATGTCTGGGCTGTAAACCCAACGCATTCATTCACTTGGCAACTGACCGGTTACTTAGATTTTATGAAATATTTTTTAAATCATTTAAGTAAAACATTTGGTCACGTGTGCAGTTTTTTTTTTATAAACAAAATACAAAGAAATATTCTTAAGACTTTATTGCCACACCGCCATATAATCGCAGGAGCTACTTACTTCTACGCAAACCTAGACTCGCTTCTATGTCTCGGGGCTATATTATCTCTTTGCTCTTCCTCCCCACCTGATCTCCTTCTTCTCCCCTCTTCCCTAGCCAACTACACCATGTTTCCCTGTCGATCGCAGCTTATCCAAGAATTACTAATAATTTATTACCCGCTGTGGATATCACCTTTGAGGGCTCAAGTAAGCGAAAACATTCAAAAGTAACTCGAGATATTGTCCAAACGTCTGAGTTATTTTTTGTGATTGGTATTATGCGACAAAAATGAACAGTTTTAAATAATAATCAAAAATCTTACTCTTTATCGTTGTAACATTGCCGGTAAACTTTTGCAAGAAATGGCTAAAGCTATGTTTATCACCTAATCTAAAAATCAAAGTAGTTCTAAACCATCCTGTCCCTACTCTATTCTCTCTCCATTTCTCAGTGTGTTAGTATGTGGGTGTTTTTCCATTCCCGTTTTATGTCTATCATTTAAAATTTGCAAAAAAAAACCTTGTTCTGTACAGAAACGGTCGGTCCGTTTAATAGATTCGCCTATCTCAACAAACGGATTGCAATCTTTGGAGCACAGACGTCAGGTGGAAATGCTGTTCTTGTTCTACATTTATCTCAATAGAAGATTCTGTGATAAACGAACGCCATTGATCCCTTCAGAACAGGTACACAGTCAGGAAATACGCCAAACGCGCGCCCAATTTACACGGTTGACATTTGTCATATGAGAACGGGTCACTCCTACGATTCGTCCTTGCATTAAATAGCCCGGCTGTGAAATAATTTACCGGCCTCTGTGTTTCCTTCCTCCTACGACATGGTTCTTTTAAAGACCCACTTTCACTCCTTCCTATCATCTAAAAGACCCCCCACACAGCATCCCTGAATACGACACAGGCTTCGAGGGAAATTATTTCCCTTAGGGCCTACTGTGGAGTAACTGCAAAAAAAATCGTCTTATAAACGCAGTGTAAACATAGGAGTATTAAAAAAAAGAATTATATCAACGCCGTAGATATTTATAGTAAAAACCACCCTTAAACCGGCTATATATCAACTCTGCATGGGCTCGTAAGAACCTAATAAGTATAAACATATAAATTAGAGCAAATAAAATATTCAGCGTTTATAATTATTGTGAAGAAAGCTTACTGCATGCTGGGCTTTGTTATCAGAAACAGAGGCGTATTTCGATACCCTGAAACCTACCTCCTTCTTTACTATGCGCTGGTCTGTTCTCAACTTGAATACTGCCCTCCCATATAGGCTCAACTCCACCGTATTTACGAATACATAATTGAAAGCGCGCAAGGGAAATTTCTGTATTGCTTCAATTACAAAATGAGTGCACCTAAACGAAGATATATAAATATCGTCTCCATCCTTTAATTGGTGAACATATATTGTCCTCGTGACCCCGTGTAATGTCTGCAATAACGTTATCGACTGTCTATCTAATAAACTTCAAAGTACCTCCCATTAAAACTAGGTTTAACGACTTATCACACATTAGCCGGACGCGCACAAATGCTGGTGTCAGGCATCCAATCAGAAGAATGTGATAGTTATTCAATCAAAATCAATCTTTGACGTATTCCGAGGTGTTATTTGATACATGCAGTACTTCTTGTAGAAAATTGGAAGCAGTTTTCACATAAAAATAAGTAAATAAAAACTTCAGTGAACAATATTCATACATTGTACCTAACGCTATTTTTTCTCTTTAACTTCTTATAAAGGTTAATTACTTTTTGATACTTCGCTTTTGTGTGTAACACAACCTTAATTTATGTTTTTCATTTAAATTTGTCTAAAAAATATTTCCAGAGGTTTATTTATCTGTATCATATTAATCTGTGAGAAATATTTAGGATGCAGGGAATTCTCCAGTTGATGCACATTGCTTTTATTTCTGTCCGTAAGGTGTCTTTTCTCCTTAAATATGTATATTTTTTTAATTTTCCAACTTTAAAAAACATACGAATAATAAACAACATAACATTTTTATTAAAGGCATTAAAATCTAAATTCGATTGTTCTGAACCCTGCATTAAATCAATCTGCACATAAAAAAACGACTAGAAAAACTTTAACATTTTACTTTACAAATATTCATCTCATTCCAACTATGGTTTACATTCCCCAATACAACGTTTTCAGTCTTGGAAACAAATTTTTAAACGATATGCATATATTTGGCAAAACTTTTAACTTAGAAAACTTCAAATGCCTTATGAATAAGCAATTTCTGCCTAGTATGTAAATTATTATTAACCACATGTTTGTAATTATATTTTATTTATGTATGCCTTGTTTTATTTTATTATTTCTCATCTTCAAAAAGTGATTTTAAATAAGATGTAATTATGTAAAGGGCGATTAAATAAAATTAAATAAACACATCATATTAATCTTACATGCACTGTCATACCTTTTCTAATTCAAAAATTTTTTTATACACCTGAGTTTTTACCTGCCAGAAGTCAATTATTTTTACAAAGTACCTTAAAAAACAATGCATTTCTAATTGTCAAAAATCTTTCTAAAAAATTACCTCTCTGAAATTCGTTACAATATAACACGTATAATGAATAATTCATCGGTTGCGATATTTATTTTCAACGGATGGAAAACATTTTGCAAATTGACAATCCAGCAATATAAAAACAGCCCCGGGCTAGCATGTATATTCCAGTAGTGACTTTGTATCTAAATGCATTTAGGGTAGCTCATGCATTAAGCCTACCTCTTTCCCACTTCTGCGCCCCGGGGGTAAATCTCTGAGAACATTAAATTTTATTCGAAAAAGATCAGAAGAGATTATTTTGTTCTCTTTGTAATTCTTTATTTACCCATCATCCCCTTTGTTAAGGCAGCTTACGTAGGTGGGGTTGATAACTTTTTTAAAGAGTTGAGTTTAAAAGTTCTTTTTTAAAGAGTTGACTCAATCATGTATGAAAAGATATGAATTTATTTATTTATTATATTATATACGCCTACGTATTTGGTTAGTTATAATAATCATACCGGTGCAAAACACATCATAGTACATACATTGATAAAATAGATAGCCTTGAAATACAACAATGAAATACAAAAAATAAATATTTCATTTGTATAACTAACAAATACAGCAATAACATAGTCTAAGTACCATTCCAAGTAATTAGCTACAGAGGCGAATATTCAAAACATACCTCATATTCACTGATACTTATACTCTAGACACATATATTAATAATTGTTAAGGAAGTATGCAAAAATCGGATGTTTGTATTTGTATTCCAAAAAGTTGAACATATCTACTATGTCTGAAAATGAATTACCTTCTGTGTGAAGTCTAGGTACAAGAGAATTTTTAATGACTCAGACCAGAAATGATTGTTACAATTGAATAAAATTTTAGATCAAGTAGTTCTAGATGGAATATTAAATTCAATTAAGCTGACTACATCATATATCTTAATGTATGTATATAATATGTAAGCAGAATGCTATTCGGCAGTAATTTGTCCTTTAATAATTAAAAAAAAAAAGTTAAATCAAATTTTTTTATTGTATTTTTTTATTACGATTTAATATCTTGCTACATAGCAATCCCGTGAGTTAACAAACTCATTTTGGTTTATTTTAGATTAAAAAAAATGTGTCATTCATCAGTCTCTCAGTATCACCCTCTCTTCATACTTTTTCTTGAACAAACGTTTCGGTTTTTCATCCGGCCAGAGTGCAGGAATCAGAATTGATTGTTACTACAAAACAAGCATTTCAACATAAGCAAAAATAACTATTTTCTGGTTACCTCTTTTCAAACCTCTGTAAATTGCTTAGCTATGCTAGCCGGTTAGTAGTTATCTAAAGTCATTAAATAAATAAAAATAAAAATAATTAAAAAATTCACGCATCGGTGCGCAAATGCGTCCACAGCCCGCAACACTGTAAATAACCAAAGTGTAAAATAAAATAAAGATAATATTTATTAAAAGCTTCTTATGCTTTTTAAGGTAATTTTATAGATATTTTCGAGTTCTAATATTCATTTTATGAATACCTTCCAGTCCTAAAAATTATAAGTATTTCAATAAATACCAACTCTTCTTGTGCCACCAATCTTCTAATAAATGTAACATCAATAGAAAGGGGCAACAAATAACCATGTAAAACTATCATCTCTATAAATAAATTTTCTAATAAGACTGTGTTCATCTGAAGCGACCTGCCAGGTAAGTATGTTTTTCTGTATCCGTTTGTACATAATTAGTTAAGAAATATTTGTACAGCGCCCTTGAGGTGATTTTTCACAAAAACGGCGCTATACAAATCATCCAATTATTATTATTATTATTATTATGATGCCTTCCTCGGGCGTCCCAGACTTCTTTTACCATTCACTATCACGTCATATATTCTATATTCGTCGGTCATCTGCTCTATATATAAAAACCATATAAGCGTCCATTTCTTAATATTATCTATTATGCTAACATCAATCGGCCTTGCACTCATTCTCTGGGATCTTATTTTTGATCGTTTGTGCAATGTATTTGTTAATTACTGTTTTTGAAAATTAAAAAAATCTGCAGCATTCAGTCTACTTTCATCCTTTCTTTGCCAGTTCCATGCCTCACTACCATACATCAGGGTTGGTATAAACATAAACACTCGATTGTGTACTGCTAGTTTAAATATCATTTTTTTCATTTCCGCAATATCTATAGTGGATTAAACATACTCGTATGTCTTATTTTGAAACTCACAAGAATAAACATCGATATAATACTCCTACGCAAATATACCAATATTACAATTCTGTTCATAATATGTCGATAAAAGTTGACTATTAGGCGTACCTATCCACATACCGACCCCTTGGAATAACAAGGTTCCATCTGACACAGAAATGTCATGCGGTAATGTGCTCTAAGGAAGACAACTTTTAGATAGATAATATATCGACAATCATCATTGGTTTTAAAGAAAAATATCCTATATCCGATACAATATAATATATATGAAGGCCTCCGTGGTTGATTGGCTACGAATCACGATGTCGCAGGTCCAAATTCAGGTAATTTTTTATTTGATTAATATGTGTTATTTCACAATGTATTCATTAAAAATATGTAGTACATGCGGCGCGAGTGGTAGATACTTCAAGTATCGCTCTGGTGAAAGACCACCATTCAGAATCGAAACGTTGCTTGAAGTGGATTTAGTCGTGGTTGGTGACCAGATCTGAATAGCCTGTTACACTAGTTTACCTGGTGTGCTGGTTTCAATTTGGGAGGCGGGTTTATATATAACGATTTATGGAATAACCAACTCTTTTGCCATAGGTAAACTCCATGTGACTCGCAACGCTGGTTGACTTAGCAGTGATTCCCGGGTTCATGGGGTGAGCTTTGTCCAGGTCTTGGCGGCCGATGCATCTACCCCTGCGTGGCGGGCCGGATCGGGAGAGGCCGGTTGACAGAGACCCTTTGGCCTCTCCAGCCGGACTCTCTCGTCCATACGTCCCTCCCTTCTGGATAAACTGACCCCCAGGTTCCTACCCTTTATACCAATTTCCTCCTCAGAACTCCCTCTCCTTCCTTTCCCTAAAAAAACCCTCCACCTAGCATCTCCAAAGTGGAGCTACCTCTGCGAAGGTAATATTAAAAAAAAACTTTGCCACGTTCGTCTTCCCCATTTTCTTCTCCCCTCTCTACGTAGAGCCTCGCAAGATACCCCAATTGGCGATGCCATAGTCACACTGGCTCCAAATGATTGTGGACAGCTGTAACTCAAAGAAAAATATTTTTAATATTAATTCTCTAATTTTTTCATGTATAGACAAAAGCCCGACACGCTTTAACTCAGCTACTTTTAGAGCTCACGTTTGATCGTGTTCTCTCCCGTTTATCAGTAACTAATAAACGGTTTACACTTCAACATACAATAATAATAATTTACCGCCTATCTAATTATTATCAACTCGTTTTTATCGTCAGCCACCAGTAACTTGATAATCGCATGATGCAAAAATCTCAGTTATTAGTTATCGTGAAGCTAGTGGGCACTAGGCATTGAAAATAATATAATTATTAACGATGCTGTAATTGCCACACGTTATAAAACATTAGACAAGTACTCCTTTTCTTATCACACTAATGTCAGAACTGTGTTGATGCGATATGTTCTTTCCGCTGAGAGTTCCGTTGTATATTCTCTTTTTGTTACATGCATCGTTTATGAGGAAGAGGGAGAAGCTGCCACGGAGTTGTCTGAATGTTGAATCTCATAATGGTTTAACCCTCCATGTTATTCATTAGTTTTAAATAAAATTAAAATACTTTTTGGTAAATTAATTAAAAAATATACTTTGTTTTCACCACATTATAAATATACATAAATATCTACATGTTTCGAAAGCGATGTTACCGGTGCGGTGGTAAGCGGTGTCACCGAAAACAATTGCAATCTGTGTCATCTTTGGGGATGCTTCATTCCGTGTGATTTCATATACATTATTGTTTTGTTCATGTGTATAGTAAATGGACGTAGTTATAAACAAATAAAAAATCAATTAAAAATGCTGCGTATAGGGTTTTTTAAGGATAGGAATGCGAATAATTTCCAGAAGAAAAATGGTATGGTATGAGGGGCGGGTAGGATTCTGGGGGTCAGTGTGTCCAAAAGTGATGAACGTATTAATCCATCCCTCCCACTACAGTGCAAAGCGATGAGTCTTGAGAGTCCGGCTGGAGAAGTCAAGAGGTCCCGATTCGGCCTCCCACGTAGTTGGTGGGCAGATGCATCTGCCACCAAGACTTAGATAAACCTATCACCCCATGAACACGGGCACCCCTGCTAAGTCACCAAACGTAGCGAACCACTTGTGGTTACATGCCTTTTTTAGTTTGTAGATGTAGATTTTTTGAGTAGGTGCAATAGAGCTAGTTTAACATAGCGTAATTGTCAAAAAAAAGAGATTGATTATTAATACCTTTAAAGCCATGAGAGTTCAAGAGATTTTTACAGTCGTTGGGTAGATATCTACCCCACTCGTGACGCTAAGGGTTAAATAAAACCAACTGATACAAGCAATCAGTAGTGTTACTATTACGACGTGATTAGTAGGTACCTACTTGCATTTGATAGTAAATGCGTATTACTCTTATCAAAGCCGAGGGAGTTTGTTTTGACAGATTCAAAGCAGCATGCTGCAGACACTTACAAAATAATCGTATGGTTTATTTGGTATCAGTAAATATTATTTTCAGAAGACGGGTCCCGGTTTTAAGAACATTATCCCTTCGATAGGTATCTAGGTAATTACCTATCCGATTTATTTTTATATTTTTTTTGCCGTTTAATGAAAATGCTTAATATTAAAAAAGGGAATTATAGCAGCAAACCGGAAAGTGTTCTCGCAACACCGAAAGCTTACGTACAAGAAAATCATTTTAAAGAGCGCACGTTTGAATGTACTTGTGCACGCCGATAGTGATTCAAGCTGGTTTAAATTATTCAATTTATTTTGAATAACTTATTGAAGTTTGTAAACCTCATTGTAATATCATTGAAGAAGATAATATTAACGTATCCTAAATGAAACACGAACCGAAAAAAAAATAGAAAATAAAAAGGTTTCAGTCGCATTTGGGAATCACGCGACTGATACCATATTATTTTCTGTGTTTTTTTTTTCAGTCGCAATGAGGTTTATAAACTTAGATAAGTTATTAAAAATAAATTGAATATTCTTTCTAGACTTGTAGAAAAGTCAATAGATGTCTCGTATAAATAAAAATCGTATAGGTATATCCGAGACACTATCCAGATTGCAACTGTTTTCGGGAAGAACTTTGTAATCATCATAGAGGTAGCAGCGAATAATGTGGGATTTAAAATGGAGGGTAATATTGCCAAGTCTTGAATTTGAGGTATGATATCAATGAAGATGGCGTAAAGTGAACTGGTTATCTCGTAAAGACAGAGGTCCTGGGCACCAGATGCGTACCAGATGCTGGGTCCAGAGTCTCAGATGCGACTGATACTTTCTCTGATTAATTTCCTGTGTTTTTTTCGGTTTCGTGTTTCCTTTAGGATATGTTAATATAATCATCTTCAATTGTTTAAATTAGTTTGGAGTCCCCTCTTACAATATAGGATACAGCACATCACTGCACAAACAAGAATCTCTTTATTCTGATTTAGGTACCTGTAAGGTGAGCATTGGTACAATAAAGTTTTTCTATTAATAATCTCTTAAAGCAACATCATTTCCATCAGGAGTTATGGAGTTTGGAAATGTAAAATAAGACCAAATGTCAAAATTGTATTGTAACAGTAATTTGGTAAAAAAAAGCAAACCTTTTATGATTTTGAAACTGTTAATTCATGGTGGAATAATAATAATAATAAAAAACGAATTATTTTTATAGCGCCGTTTTCGTGAGAAAATCACCGCAAAGGCGCTTTACAATATAATTTATCTAGCCTATACCTTATCACTTAGACTTATATATAATAATTTACATATTAGATTAATTACTAATGGCTTACAGCTAAGATTTATAACTAGAAAATATCTAATTCAGACTTAAAATTAGTGACTTACATCTAAGACTTACATAGATAGCGACTTACAACTTAAACCTGTAGCTAGTGACTTAAAACTAGTGATAGAGGCTTACAACTAACATATTTACATTTCAGAGTAAATTATGTACAAAATGTTACTATTTACAAAATCAGAGCATAACCCGATATTGAACAGCAGTGGGGCGAGTATGTATGTGATACATCACACTGCATTTGTATGCTTCTGATCAGTTTGAGGGTAATATACATACATATACGAGTATATCATATTCTACATCTTTATTAACATGTCTAGGTAATGCTAGACAGATACCTTTATACGATTAAATTTAAAAATGTTATGAACGCCAAAAGAAGAAGGAAGTTTTTACCTATATTAATATTATGTATATGTTTTATTGTTAGTTTTATGACATGGATACAAAAAATGTATTTAATGAGTTATCTGAATTTAAAGAAAGGCATAGATATTAAATGAATTAAATTAACCGACAATCAATTACGCGCATTAAGAAGATTCGTCACTCACAATTAAAACAGATTAAAGTGTTCGGCTCCCACTGACATTGTATATTGGTAGGAATTTCTAGGGAATTTAGTATTGGACATGGAAAATTGAATTACAGATAAACACAGGAAACAATGTCATTAGCAATGTGTTCACGAATGTGTTCACGAATTTATGGAAATGAGTATCTGAACAGATGAGTTTTTAGTTTAGCTCTAATTCTGACGGACTAGTTATGCAACGCAATTCCATAGGGAGTTTATTCCATGCCTTAGGGCCAGATACTCCGAAAGCACGATCACCAAACTTAGTGCTCGGTTCGCGTTTATGTTCTTTCAGCCTTCCGATAGCAGATGATGTCGCTGATCTAAGAGTTGACTGCCTTAGACTAGTATTTTCCGGAACACATAGCTCAGAGATATAGGATGGGGCCATTTCATTGATGCTTTGAACACCATCCAGCACAACTTGTACTGGATCCTCTCAGGGCACTTCAGCCAGTGAAGATTTCGGAGATGTTCCGAAATGTGCGAAAACTTAGCTACCCCAGTGATTAGCCTTGCTGCGGCGTTGAACACTGATTGCAGTTTATCAGTTTGGTATTTGGGAAGACCTGCGTATATGCCATTACAGTAATCAAGACGCGATACAATATATGAGTTAACCAAGAGTTTAGTTACCTCTGTAGAAAGGTTACCACGGACTGACTTGAGTTGTCTTAGGTAGAAGAAACCAGTGCTGACTGTCCTGTTTATTTGACTTTTCAGCGAAAAGTCCGAATCCAGATAAACGCCTAGAAGTTTGACGGTTGTTTTTGCAATTACGTCGCTGCCGGAAATAGCAATTGGTGAGTTATCTATTAAATATCGGCGTCTGTTCGTGGCTGCCCATAGAAACTCGGTCTTTGAGGGATTTAGCTTCAGTTTGTTTAAGGACATCCAGAGAGTGATTGCTTCTAGACACTCAGCTACGCGAATTTTAAGACGGTCAATTTCATTTGATGTACAGTAAAAGTACACTTGCTGGTCATCAGCGTAACAATGAGACAGAAGTCCGAATGACTTGATTATTTTTCCGACATCATTTGTAAACAGGATAAAAAGAAGTGGACCCAAAACAGATCCCTGAGGAACCCCTGAAGAGAGTTTTGTAAATTTGGACTGTTTATTGCCAACCTTCACTGTTTGTGAGCGATTGGATAGATATGATTGAAGCCAATTTTTAATGTTTAAATGTAAACCAAATGTTACTTCTAGTCTCTTAATGAGAAAGTCGTGGTCAATTGTATTTATATGATTTTTTTATTAAAATACCTTTGTAATAAAACTAATTTTTCAGTCACAAATGTTATAACCTTAGAAAGAGCAATGGGACTCACTTCTGACAAAAAATGATATGAATGAAACATAGATTTAGTTTTAATTGTACCATTCTGAATAACAATAATAATAATAACCGAATGATTTTTATAGCGCCGTTTTTATGAAAAATCACCTCAAGGGCGCTGTACAAATCTTACTTGGTATTCTTACATTATTCCTATATTACATCTTAAATATTTTTTTTTGGGCAGGCTATCATTACACATTATTTATAGACCATATAAAGAGATGTAGTTAAATTATCAAAACTAAATACGGCTTGATCTAAGATTTCATACATATTAAATTGAGAAAAAAAAAAAGCTAACTGTATTTATTCCTTACGATATATTGCAAAACGCTAATACAAATGTAGGAGTTATGTGAAGTTGGGGGGCTGGTGAGGACGGGGGCCGGGGGAACTGATCCATATCCATATCCAATCTTCTTTGTCTTTGTTGGTGACGCCCCTGACGGGACGCCCTGACGGGACGCTTGGTGTTGGTCTGCCCGTACGCCAGGTAGCGCTTGTCGGCCGGGCTGGTGAGGACGGGGGCCGGGGGAACTGATCCATATCCATATCCAATCTTCTTTGTCTTTGTTGGTGACGCCCCTGACGGGACGCCCTGACGGGACGCTTGGTGTTGGTCTGCCCGTACGCCAGGTAGCGCTTGTCGGCCGGCTTCAGGATCTGGAAAGAGCACACTAGCGTGTCGTTCATTTCTCGCCCCAGACGGTGGTGCCCTTGTCGGGGTCGGACCATAGCAGGCCGCAGAGCAGCCTGGTCGGGCACGTCCGTGGGCCGCATGATGCACCGGATATGCTCTGTAGACTGGAGGTCAGAACTCAGGTCGCCGTGACAGCAGAAGATCTTCTCGTCAAATGTCTTTTCTTATTGAAGATGTCCGTGATAGGATGAAACCGGTCCGGTCTAAAATAAATAAGTGAAAGATAGTTACAAAGGTTTTTCAAACAAAGTAAACAGTTTTTTTTTTTTAATATTTGGATTAAAATTGTGCGAAACTGAGAAGTAACTAATGTTCTCGTTAAAAAGCAACGCAAATTAAAATATGTTCCTACCTCATCTATTCATACAGTACATA